>CAJUYG010003545.1:0-20849 GCA_910591675.1 Galerucella calmariensis | reverse complement strand
AAAGTAATTAATATCACAATTAGCAGCTTCATTTCCACGCCATGCTAATTCGAACGAACATAAATGAAAAAACTTTTTTTGTAACCCATCAGGATTATCTTCAGAATAGCTTTCTCCCATTTCCATTAATTCTTCTTTGGTAAACGCGTTAGAACTTCTTTTTCTGGTTTCAGGTTCAGCCTGAAGCTTTTTACGTTTTGTATCCCTGGCCAATCTAGCAAATTTATAGGTAATATCTTTAAATTGATCAATTTTGATGTTGAATTCTAGAAAATATTTTTCCTGAATTCCTGAACCATTTGAGCAGTCGTATTCCAAAGTGTTTTCACACTAGCTTCAGTATAATCAGTTCCATCTCTTTTTTCATGTTAAAACCATAATCTTCAAGAATTTTTGCTATAACTTGTTCAGAAGTATCCTTTTCTAACGTATAATTACGTGCGTCCAGAAACATTCTAAACTGTTCCCTCGCAGACTTTTTTGTCTTCATTGTATTTCGCGGTATACTTTGCTTAATTGTACTCTCTATTTCATTTATTGAATTATTTCCAAATCTTGTATTATTCATGTTAATAATACTTATTTAAATTTTTGAAACAGTTTTAATAATTTTGAACCATCCTTTGCCGTTATGTCATAATCGGTGACGTATTCTGCTGTTTTACGTATGTCTGATATTTGTTGAATGTTATTTTACACTTAACCTCAAAATTATAATCAATGGCATATGTTAAGAATTGTTTTCAAAATATGACAACTGAATTGTCAAAAGTAACAGATAAAATTTATGTCGACCTTAGATAAGAAATACGTTAATGACGTCATAATTCCGTCTCATCTATTTCATGAATGAGAGAGCAAGCTGGACAATGTATGACGTAACGGCAAAGGATGGCTGAACAAACATTATCAATTTACTCTAGTGAAATAGTCCACTTAATCCCAGGCAGAGGGAGATCTAAGGAAGTGGCGTTATACATTCTAGTAGAGAAAATAAATACCACGCCGCTGTATTTGCTCTGATTAAATTCTATATAAAAATGTCAACCATTGCGAGAAATAAGCTATGATTGTATTGAAATTCATTTATTCATGGTGATATTTTATACATTCAAATGTATTCAATAAAACTGTCTTTTAAATAACATTGAGAAATTATTTTGAACGATTTTTTAACAGTATAAGAAGGATGTAAAATAAATCAAATAAAAACAATTGTAGCTGTTAATTTTATTCAGAATAAATAACAACTTTTCAGTTTGTATTTACAACAACAAAAACTAACAATATTATTTGAATAATACCATAAATGATATCAAGTAAATTACTTACTATTTTTCAATTTGTTTATTGAAAATTCAAAATATTATAACATTTTTTAAGCAGTGAATTAATAATTAATACTTTTAATATAGAAAAATTCCACAAAACTTTTGACAAAAACTTGCATGAAGAATACTAACAATAAATTTAAACAACATGCATATTGCCTGTATTGTACTTTGGCTTTTAATACTTTAAAGTAGACGAAATCTGTCACATACAAGTATTTTTTCTTAGCTACATTAACCAATTTTTAAAACTAATTGAAGTAAATAAAATGATTTGTACCGATAGTAAGGTCGAATTATGCACTTTTATGAATCAACTTATAACAGAAAAAAGTAGGTTATTAGTATTTTGGGTGAATAAGCAAATTACTGAAGACACTGGATATTTTTCTGAAATTGGTCTGGAATTTGTCATTTTGAGTTCTGTATTTTCTCTTTTCCTATCTGAATTTAAATAAGAAAATTCTAAAATTTTTTCACCACTTTGTAAGTTTTTTTGTACTTTCACTACCCTTTTATATTTTTCTGTAAATCAGACAGTTCTGCAACTTTGTTGCCTTTTTGTATTCTACTTTTTTATATGTTTCTATTTGGATCATTCAATTGTGGAGCTGTGCTCTCCATATTCCTTCCCTCTTTTTCTCTATTGAATCAGTCCAATTTAGCTTTGTCATTGCCTTTCCCTTTTCAAATATCTTTCTATTTGAATCATGCAATTGTGAAATTCCTCGAACTTTGTTGTCTTTTGAATTTTATTCCATTTTTCCTTTCCTTTTTTTGTACATTTTCATATAATTCATGAATTATTTTACCAACTTCACATCAAAAGCTTCAAAAAAATGTAACCAATCCGAATTCGGTATAATATACAGGGGTTCCCATTTGAAAAATCATATGTTTGGTTTGTAACGGAGTTGTGCAGCACCCTGTATAGTTCGATATAATTTCAAAATATGGACCTTCATCACATCTACTATTTTTGTTAATAACATTTTTTGATATTTTTAAAAATAACCCATATACCGAAGTTTGTCGTAAGATTGGTACACCCTGTATGTCTGTAATACTACTACATCGCGAACCGAACACCGTGCCCTAGTCATTTTGAAAGTGACTACTGAGGAAAAATTATCAACACTAGCAGATACCACACTATACTTTAGGCTAAGTGATTATTTCAGTTCCAAAGTTTAATTTTTCGAGAAACTTGTACACTCCACTAGAAAAAGAAAGTGATCCAAACCAAACCTTACTTCCCATACTAATAATTTACTTAATATATGTATAAAAGTAACCTTTGTTTTATTGCTTTGTTACAGTGTTTTTAAATCAATCAAGATAATTTACCAATAATTGTCACACATAATAAAACTAAGTATATAAAAGTGTATAAATCGACCTTTCAATATTTACCAGCCTAACCAAGGTGGCTGATTCATCTCATGTACTGGTGTAAATGTTAAATTTACTGGCAAATTTATCATGGCGAAATTTTTTTTTAGTTTTTCAAGTGTCTTCAATATCATTAACCCATTTTTTCCCATCAAGTAACCAGCGGGAATATTAACTTCTTCAACTGCGTTATCGTCTATCATTTCAATAAAATATTCTTGATTTGAATTAGCTACATCACTTATTATAACGGCCCTGGCACCTGCGCGTTCTGCTACGAGCGTTTTCAGTTTGAAAGAGCAGTCACTGAAACAAGAAACATTAAATATTATGTTATTATGTATCAGATTCTAGTAGCCAGTACTTTGTACATTAGAATAGCTCATACATACATCGCTTTCACTTATATATAAAGCTGCTAAATTGTTTAAAATAGCTGTTTAGAATAGTATTACATAATGGGCTCGTTTGCTAAAATTTTTAAATCATTTTTAACTGTCGTAAAACAAAGTACTAAGGATAAAAATATGATTCTGAAAATTTAATGTCAATAGAATATGTCGTTCTCCTAATACAACCAATTAAACAAGCATACCGTAGTGGGGCGAAGACTATGACTGTGACGTCACCTCATATGAATGTTAATGTGCACTAACATTACGCTTCTGACTGTAACGTGCCTCGCTTAGAATTTATTTATTTGGAATTACTCACAAAATTTGCGTTTTAATAAAATGAAATGTGTGGTCCTAATTTAAAAAAAAAGGCAGAACGTGTCGCGGGACACACGGTAGGAACTTTAGTTCCTTTTAAACAAAAATTATGTAATACATCTGATGTTATAGATAAACAATTTGCATATTCCTCGGTGGTCGAGTATTAAGAAACCAGACTCTCACGCGAACATCTACTTATAACATCATCGTATATTTAAAAAAGGAAACCGTAGCATTATACAAATTGGACATTCGTTTACCACAAAATTAGTGGAAACATAAAATTGACTTGTTAAATTTTTAATTTGAAGTTATATTACAGTTTATAGAAATTTTTATTTTCTCGATTTTTTCCTAAGTGGGTCGTAGAAAAAATATGCTGCTCGACTCGTGTGGATTGTCCATATCGCACTTGAACGATTGAGCACTCCGCCTACGGCGTCGTGCTCCATCTTCGTCCTCGTGCAATATGGCCATCATATCCACACTAGTTGCACAAACTACAATTTCTTTCAAAATATGCCCTTTTACATTTAAAAACTACCTGCCAAATGTTAAATCAATTTATCCATCCATTTTAAAGTTATCGAATTAAAACATTCAAGTTTTCAAAATTTCAACACCCTGTATTTCGAAAAGTAGCTAGACCCCTTAATCGCGCAAAAAAAATTATGGAAATAATAGTAAACATTTATCCGAACAAATTCAAGTAGATCACTAGCACTGCGAATACCAGCTTTGCATAGAATTTCAATATAGCATCGGTGGTTCAGTGGTTAGAATGCTCGCAATGCACGCGGGCGGCCCGGGTTCGAATCCGGGTAGGAGCATATTTATTATTATTAATCGCTGCTTCATAAACGAGAGAGAGACTAAGGAGGCACAAGCACGCAAAAGCAAGGCACATAACGAAGCAATGTAACATAACGTAGCGTAACGTAACGCGTAACGGTCAGATCTTTTGCGTCGCGACCCCTGGTTGCTCAAACATAACCTGGCGTGAAGAACTAAAGTTCCAAAAAACAGACTCATTAAATCTTCCAGAAGTGTACTTGCTAATGATTATGTCAATGTCAATATTTTCATAAATACATGCTCTCTCTCAAATGATATACAGGGTGATTCCAGCTGTTTTATTTTATTCCTGGTCTGGTGGACAAAGTTACGGAGATAACGCTACAGGTTACTCAGTAAAAAATGCAATTTTTTCAACTGCAGACTGTTCAATTAAAGGAGCTTCTCCAAATGGTATTTATGATGAATGTGTAGTGGAAATTAAATCACCAATGTTGAAAAGAACAAGAGAAACTTATTTTGATGATTTTCCAAATGTTTACATCAGATTCAAATGAACATGCACCTCACTGGTAAAAAAAGCGATATTTTTTTGTTAGAGCTGATCCGGACTTTGAATCAAATAAAATAATTTCTTTTAAAACATATAATATACGCCAGTTTTGTTGATCTACTGAAAAAGATTACCTGTTTTTTTGGAAAAAAACAGTATTTGATAAAATATTATTTGTGAAGAACTGACCCATTATTTTATTAAATAATTTTGAACATTAATAACACCACAAGCTATAAGAACAATATTATCTACTTTTTTTTATAAATTTAGATTAATCCAAGAGTGGGGTTTTCAATAACCCTCTCAATATGGTTTCAAAACGTATTTTATAAGGTAATTTATAACAATTCTGATTGAAGAAAAATGAAATCCTAAAAATACACTAAGTATGTTGATATATCAGTGAATGCTTTGAGTCTTTTTATGCTTTTCTGCCATTCCATTTTTTTGCATCCTTATTAATAGAAATAAATGTTTTGTTAGATGTTTTAATCGTAGTACTTTTACATTCTGGAACCGCACTATATTTATAGCTTTTACTCTGGTTTTGGTCCATTGTGTCGAATAGTTTAAATTATTCCTAAACGTTCTTATTTCACAAACACAACACTGTTTAGATTTTGCTAAAATGTATAATAAAAAATAATGAGCATATAAGCAAGCAAAGTACTGTTACTAGCTAAATAGTCATCTAACCGTAAACCGATCGGCGCGGATCCGCTCTCTGAACGAGAGATTTCATATGCGATGACGTCACGCCTGAAATTCTGAAAAGAGCGCTGTTTAATGTTTATAATTATTTTTAGGCGACTTAGGAGTCTCGCTGACGTCTAATTTTTTGCACAGAGCCTCAAAGTGATGTGCTCCTCTTAATGGTAAAATAAAAAAATATGTAAATGAGCCCATTCCTGGCAATAGCCTGATGCTGAATAAATAATATTTGATTGAGATATTTACCCTCTTTCAATGAAAGCCACATTTCCCTCTATGTCGTCCAAATTATCAGGTGGTTTGCATCCATTCTTTGGTAGAATAGGGACTAGTGGTACATTTTTTATATGAAATGAAGCATTCTGCAACAAATCATATATCAACTAATAATAAAACTAATAAACCTTATAGTAATTACAAATGGTGCTCCGAAGTCTTTTGCAGGACGAATTCTATAGGTATATTCTAACTCTATTGGATCTATTATTTCAAAAAAAACATCTCCATTAATAATGTCTGCTGTAGAAGTCCCATCAATATGATGCAAGTTATTGGCTGAAAAATATGTAACAAATTGTAAATTTGATGAATAAATACAAATTAATAAAACCTACCCCCGCAATGAATTAATATAATATAAGAACAAAGCTGTAAACCATTTATTAAAAAATACTTAAGAAACGTTGGTAGATTAATCATAATGCAAAAGTAGGTTATAATTGTCCCATTACTTTTCTAAAATGGTTCAACAATTGAAATAATTAATTTACATCATTTATTGTTTGTATTTAACATTTACTTTCAACGTGATCGATTTTGATTTGAATTTTTCTTGAAATTTCTAGAACACTTTTTGTGTACATTGAGGTGTCATAATTTGAGGTTAGAGACAGGTAGCGGATAAGCTTGCGGGTAATAGCTACTACTACAACCAAACGTTCCAATAATTTATATGAATAGATCCATCTTGCAAAAATCACATCCGAACAGCACAGTCCGTAGAAATAAAATAGTGATATTCATTTTTTATTTATTCCAAAAATTGTTTTTCTAAAATAGAAATATTACTAAAAATGACACAGGAGCTGGCATCAAAAACTTGGGAGATGCCGGAGATGGTAGAAATAACTAAAAATAGGTAATGATAGTATAGTAATTCATATGAAATTTGCGCCTTACTCTCTTAGTTACCGAGTTACAGGCCTCTAAAGTTGAAAATTGAAATTGTTTTTCATTTATTATTATTATTTAGCGAATCATTGGAAATGAATCAAAATTTAACCGTTGATAAACACCAACACAATAGACTTGCTGGCGTTTGATAAAACAAACCGAATGTGAAACACAATTGCATCATCAATCATTGAACTTGGTCCAAACCTTTAGTTCACAATAGTACTACAGACAAGTACTACTACAGATTTTTATAACGCCAGCTTGTGTGCAATCGTGGTGTTTATGAACAGTCGAATTTTGATTCATTTTCAATAAGTCGTTCATAATATCATAATTATAAATAAAAAAGAATTTTCGACTTTAGAAGCCTATAGTTCGTTAACGAAGGGAGCAAGGCATATGTTGTATATAAAGTACTATAAAAATTATTTTTCCTACAACCACTATGCAAAGCATGCTTTTCTACACAAATTTTTATACGCAAAGCAGGCCTTTTCTTAATTCTTTTGATAACCGTTGGAAAAGTAATGCAAAAAGTACACGCTATGGCACTTTTAGCACCGAAATGTCAAACAAAGCTACGTATGACCTGTCATTTGTCAACTTTTTTGACAATTCAACCTAATAGTGAATTTCTTATTGGTGTACAATTTTGAAATTTAAACCAAAAGTAAGTAAACTATTTATTATAATTTATTAATTATAAAAACATTAACATTATTTTAGGAATTATGAACCAAGATCAAAATAATTTATCTTTGACATTGAAAATACTCCTCCATTGCAGATATTATCGAAAATGCTCGAACTGCAACCGAAAATTTGTTACCTGAGGTTTCAATACAAAATTATTCGAATTTTACAATTAATTATACATTCAAATGATTTTTCTATTTATTTTCATATTGTAAGCTCTTTATGTTCAAAGTTTAAATGAAATAACTATATTTCTTTCATTAATAAATGTGGTTGTAGAAAAAATATTGTGTACAACTTGTACTCAAATCACTTTTCGCACTAGTTGTACAAACTACTATTTAGAAGTTTTTGCTTCAAAATTTGTTAGGTATGTATCCAGTCTCTGTATTATGTTATCTATGATCCAGTCCTGGTGTAAGAGATCCGTAGGCTACGGACTGTAGACACTGCTAGTTTTACTTGTTCCTTGTTCATGTGTAGATTGTGGAATTTCAAAAAAATTTTAAATATACCGAAAATATATGATTTTAATGATTTTAACGTTTGATTAAAGTTTCAAATCCAGTAATAATATTCCTTGATGAAAATGGATGAAAAACTAATGAAAACAACGGAAAATGAAGAAATTAAATCGACAGCTGTGGTAAAGTATTCATTGCCAAAACCAGCTCAATTTATGAAATTACAATGTAATACTGATTTAAACTTACCTCCCTCAAATTGGTTAAGTAGCTCAGCAGATTCATATGGTCTGCAGCATGTTCTCAGTCGTCCTAAAGGATTTTCAAGGTAAAGTTAACATTAGTAGAGTAATACCAATGTATTCTATAATGGGGATTTCTAAAACCTTTTTAGTTTTAAAATGGCTCAGATGTTCCCCGATTGTGTTGGAGAAGTTGATGTAGTATCTGATGCAGAGAATATAAAAAAACTACTTAAAATTCCCTATCACAAAAAGGGACACATCAGTATGATGGTACATCGCATAGAGAATACTCTACTTATAGATGATTTTGATATATACAAACATTTATTACGTACAGCAGAAACAGAATGGGAATGGTTGAGAAAATTTTTTATTGATAATATCAGTACAGCAACTTGTAATGAAGATAAACATTTGTATATTAATAGTAGAAGAAGAGAAGCTCTAAAAGAAAAAAGTCTTGTATCAAAGTTTTTGTACCACAGTTTAGTCCCTACTGAAAATGCTGATGGCCATTTTCTCGAACCTAACTATAATGGGCATCGACCTGTCATAGATCCTCTACTACCAGAACCATCTCCATCTACAGAGTGTCCAGATTCTCCCAAATCTGGGCATAAATGTAATAGAAATGTGGTATGGACATTTGAAGATATTGAAATGTTTTTAGGTATGAAACTTAATAAAACAGACATATAAATATGGAACTATTATATAAAGTTGGGATTTTGATTTATTGAAAATAGCTTCTGCTACTTAGGTGTACAGCCAGTCTAGGAGATTTGCAATCAGGGGAAATTGATAATACTCTCATTTCCCACTACTATCCATAAAATATTGAATACTGAATTATTTGATGAATGGATTAAGCTTGCTTTATTACAAATTATAAATCTCTATGCCCATAATTAGTTGACTTTTTTGCTTATTCAATTAGCTGTAGATTGGTCGATAGTGAACTTGGTTGGCTTGTACTTCATACAACTGCACATAATTATAAATGTTGTCTTTTTCTAGGAACTGATATGCCAATATTTGGTGGTGGTACCCATCCCTGCATATCTCTCCGACTTAGTGATATGGGTAAACCAATAAATGTACTAACAGGAATTGATTATTGGCTTGATAATTTAATGTCAAATGTGCCTGAAGTAGTCATGTGCTACCATTTAAATGGCATTGTTCAAAAATATGAACTCATAAAAACAGAAGATTTACCAAGAATGGACAATTCAAAATTCTCACCTAAATTAATAAGAGATGTAGCACAAAGTATTCTTAGCTTTTTAAAATCTAATGCAACAAAAGCTGGTCATACATATTGGTTATTTAAAGGAAAAGATGAAGAGGTACTGTATTATCTGTTGCAATATTCTCTTTCTCCTTTTCAGCTTCATGTAAATCAAATTCCCACAAATGTTAGTAAGAAACATGCTATTGGTAGATTGTTTTTGTTACAGGTAATTAAACTCTATGATCTAACAAGTTTGTGCTCTGAAAAAGATGTTGAAAAAGGACAAAATCCATTCACAATACCAGTAGCTATGCTTCTTTATCGAGTAGCTAGGAATATGAAACACTCTTCGAGTAGATCACAACCAGGCACAATTAGAATGCTTTTAAAGAATTGCATAAAACTTTTACCGCAGGAAAAATATCCAGAAATCGTAACATCATCTTTGTATATGCTTTCCGATCTCTACGTTCCTGCAAAAACTAATCCGGAAAATCCTAGACTTGGTGAAAATGATACCGAGGATGAAAATGAATCTTTATACGAAGATGATTTATCTGATGATGAAAATCAAGAAGAACCTTTAAAAATTTTAGTTTTGGAAAATAATAGATTTGAGAAATTTAAGAATTATTATAAACCACCTGCTCCTATTGTTGGAGGTATAGAAGAACGTTGTCAACAGGTAAATCAATTTAACATTGTACAAAAAAGCAAAGTTCAAATTCCAAATTCGCGAAAATGTTTCCGATAGTGGGCGCTGCAGTTTATGTCAAAACTGTCAGTGGAATGGGGAAAACAATGCTAATTCCCCTTTGTTTCAATACATGTACTGTAATGGCGATTTGGTTTGTTTTCCCCATTCCAATTTTACTCGTTTTCGCGAATTCAGAGGATGCACAGAACCTATACATTGACAAATACAAAGATATACAGTCGACAGAACCAAACAAGAGCCCCGGAAAATATTCCAACTAACAGAAAGATCATCGCAACGAGCCAATTATGAGCTAATATTAACGATTGTACATTAGCAATTGTTAACATAATCGAAATAACATGACTGAGTGATTTCATCAGTATATTAGGGCAGATGGTAGTTTTACTTTTGTTCCAATATAAATTTTAGAACTTTGGTTCGTTACGTTAGGTTGAAGCGAAGCGACCGGGGGTCGCGGCGCAAAACATATGACCGTTACGTTACGTTGCTGCGTTATGTGCCTTGGTGCCTCTCTCTTTCGTTTACGAAGCAGCGTGGCAGGCGAGCTGTAATGAATGTATTGTCGATGGATACTTGGTAGATTATAGGTGTGGAAGGGCCTCTGAATAGGTGGTGTTGCTGGTCACTCGGTGGGTCATCTTACAGGAATAAAACAACTACCTGTAGCACTGGGATACGTTCTGTTTATTACTTTAACTTACTATTATACATTAAACTAGGTACTTATTACTAACACTAATATTAATACATATTGAATATCAATAGTAATTGTAACAATCATAATAATGATAATGATACTAATAATCTAATGGTTCTTAAAACACTATCGTTAGCATCGTTATACGACAAGTCAAGTTCATCATAAGTAAATATAAATAATACTATTTATGTTTATTTCACGCTCTGAACTTGACTTCGTACGTGCAACCTTCCTACTTCTTATTTATGTAACGATTCATGATTTATTGAAATTAGCTTCAAGGGAATTTATGTTTTTTAATTAAATATTATTAATATCTTTATATTTTGACCAAAAGGCATCACAGAGCATTCTACCACTGAACCACCTACATTAAAATTCTATGCAAAGCTGGTATTCGCAGTGCTGGTGATATACTTGAATTCATTCGGATAAATTTTCACTATTATTTCCATAATTTTTTGCAAGATTGAAATTTTTTTAGAACTTTGGTTGTTTACGTTAGGTTGGAGCGACCGGAGGTCGCGGCGCAAAAGATCTGACCGTTACGTTACTGCGTTATGGGTTTACGAAGCAGCGATTCATAGGCTTCAGAAAACTGTAATGCCGCCATATATCGATGTCTCGGGTTTAAGTTTTACACAAAGGTTGATAATATAATAGTATAATAATCGATTGTTGATAATCGATTAGGAGATATACCTTACAGTTACGCACGTCCATTTTAAACTAAAAAAAAATGCTGGAAAGATTTTAAATTAATCGATAGATTGGAGAAAAAAACCAAGGACAGAATTTTGTAACGAAATAATTCATCTATCACTCTACAACTACAACTTAATGATAATCGATTGGATTCAATAGACTTTTAATCGATTGGAAATATTCGAATATTCATCGATTAAATACAATCGATTGTTGATAATCGATTATTAATCAATTGCTGATAATCGATCTTGAACGATAAAAAATCATCGATTATTAATCAATTGATAATAATCGATTGTTGATCGATTATATATGGATTGTGACATGAAGTTTCATCCAGAGTAAAATAAATTCTTATATGAATATATGTGTATTTATTTATTGATTCAAAAAATTTGATTATTGCTTAAGAGGAACTAAAGTTCTTACCGTGTGTCTCGTGACACGTTCTTGAATTTTTTCATTATCATTGGGAGTTGAATTCTTAACAAGTCCGCCTTTCTTTACATAACTTTTGAGTCTTTTGACAGTTAACACTTATAGTATCGATATTTGGTTATCGATTCAAAATATCGATTGTTACTACAAAAATACAACTGCAGCGACATGGACACGCCCACCCAGGGCTCTTGTTTGGTTCTGTTAACTGTACGTACCATTACGTACGTTTCCGATATACCTATCCCTTTCTGTCAAATGTAAATATAAAATAAGTGTTATTTGTCATTTTTCAACCACAACCCTAGTTTTTTTCACAAAATTTTGGTTTTGGTACCTACAGTGTGTCGCATTTAGAATGAAGACACTCCCATATTTTCGCTGTTTGAAGAATTACAGATTCGGATTTTTGTAGAGTCATACAGGTTGATGGGCGACATTTCTTGAAATAGTCAACTGAAATTTGAACTTTAAACTCAACCTATTACGATTTCACAAAGAGGACCGCTTCTCGATATTTTGCTTCGCGTTAGTTAGTTCCTTGTGGCATTACTTATTATTTTTTTTCTTATTTTATGGAATCAAACCACAATAATGTTTTTTATTTCGACGTTTCGGTAGCGTTCCAGCTACCGTTGTCAAGATATTATTAATTTTTGTTACTAGTTAATCTTGACAACGGTACGTCGAAATAAAAAAATAAAAAACATTATTCCCAAAAGAATAAGAAAAAAGAATAAGTAATGCCACAAGGAACTTACAGAAAAAAAATAATTTTTGGTCCCTATCTGACACAAGGAAAAAAATATGACAACTAGACAATCAATAATATTTTGAAGTTTAAGACTACAAAACTTTGTTGTCAAATTTTATTAAGGTCCATTCATAGTAGATCACACCTCTGGTAAAATGTGAAATAAAATATTCTATTTTATGACATTCTAACGATATGATAGTCTACTAGAAATGGAATCCAGTGAAGTGCACGTTCCAGGAACGGTTTTTATTGGGATAGCGCTTTTTTTCGCTTATTTTGGAAATGTTGTTTATCTGCATTTAGTTGTATTAAAGCACTTTCTTTGATTTTTCGTCCTTTATTATTGGGCTCTTTCAATATTATTTTTGTCGAATCCCATTGAATTTTATGCCCCTCTTCCCAAGCATGTTTACAAATACCTGACTTAAAGAACTCCCTTTCTTTGATATATTTTTTATGTTCACTTATTCGGACTTTCAATGGTCTAGATGTTTCACCTAAATAGAATTTGTCGCATTCACAAGATATCTGATATACTTATGCAAGTTTTTGAAGATTGTTCTTCATTTTTTGGTACTTGAGAACTTTCAAAATAATGATGTTTCTCCGTGTATCTATGCACATTTTTGTATTATTTAAATATATATAACAATAAGATCAATATTCACTTTTCATGTGACAGTAGAAAAATACGTAAGACACATTGCCGCTACGAAGGTAACGCCTTCATAGTATCTTGAGGTCCCGATTAATAGATTGCGCTTGCGCGTAATCTAAACATCAACCAATCAAATTTTTGTAAGTTAAAGATTAGGGTTAACGTTTGTAATACATTTAAACGGTTCATTATTGTGATATTTTGATTAGGATTAATCACAGACCTACCTTTTTCTCCATTTTTTCCTACGTAATGTGTTAGAAGGAGATTAACAAGCGATGACGCACACCAAGAAGGGTATTATTTCAACTCTACCTCTGGTGCAGTAACCTTACTGTTGATATCTGATCTATGATGAGGTCTCATAGAAGCAGTGATAATACCTACTCTTCTGGCCATCCCTTCATAAACAAGACCTCTATTTAATCTCCAAATAAAGTTGAGATTGTTCACTTCTGGGTAGCTCTACTCCATGATTTGCAGCTTTCGTGGAGTTAAAGGAGATATGATCAAATGCTCCTTTTATACAAAGAGACACTCCAAGTATTATTCCATTATTTCCTTGGATATCCTCAATTTTCCACACCAGTTTGTGTAATGCCGTACACAGGATTTTCGTGCTTGTATGTTGCCTCCAATTGTGGAGTGTTGGATAATTATGTTGTGTAATGTGAATAATATAATTTGTCAATAGCAAATGCTTGTTTTTAAGGCTATTCAACACGTAACCGCCGGTCTCAATTGTCTAAAATATTTCCCAGAGATCACGACAGAAAAAAGCACCGATGGTAGAGAGGAAGAAATAAAAATGGCTAAACCATTCGAACCAATACCGATGCCTTACGCCAAACTGAATGATTTAAAAAATCCTACAGACACATCTAAAAAGAGCAAGAAAAAAGAACGCAAGAAAAAAGCCGAAAATAAAAATCAAGAAAAACTAACCAACGCTTTGTTACCGAAAAATTTAAGCGAAGCCCAACCTTTACCAACTTGGCAAGAAAAAGAGGACAGTATATCTTGGAAGGATCATTTAAAAACGTTGCTTTATGAAAAAGCCGTGTTGGTATATGCCACTTTATCTGAACATCACTTTATCCAAGGTAATTACGGATTAAGTTTGAGATATATAGGATTGCTTGCCAGATGTCAATTGGTGATGAATAAGCTGCAGTACACTTCTAACGCTCTTAGGGAAAATTGTTTGCTTGGAAGAGCAGGAGATTGTTGCATTATGATGATACAGAATTGGAGTAAGTAGTTTTTTTTTCAAATAGTTACTTGGAATTCAAAAAATTTAGCATTTGTCTTCACCTCAATGCTTTAAAATTAGTTCGGACTGTGCTAGTATTTTAGTCTATACCTTATAAGACTAGCGATTTGAATATAAGTTGATATTTCTGCTGCCTTTGTTTTTCGGGCTGAAATGGAAAACTCATGTTCTAATGGGTCCTAACCAGTACCCAGGAAGTGTTGGACTCATTCCCAAGGAAATTTCTACCAACCAAACCCACCTCAAGCTCGCCGTTACTCCCGCCTTGGAATCACCACCCTAGCATACTTCAAGGCGGGCGGCGGTCCCTCGCACACTCTCCTTCCTAATCATTCTCTTCACTAGATTCATCTGTAACACCTTCCATCCATCCTCTATATTTTCTCTTTCCGCGGTCTGCTTTTTTCCTTCCTCCTATTTGCCCAGACTCGTCCCCACTGAGGGGTCCAGAGGGTACCTCCCCTGGCTTGTGTCCTCTTTCCCCATATACCATACAAAGAAAACCTGCCGACAGTCTCTGGCCATGTGCTCCACGCTCTTACATAGCCAGCATTCCCTTATATTCATCACTCTCTTGGCACTACACCCCGCTACCTGGTGGCCCTTCACTCCACATCCAAATCATATGCACTCTTCTCTTTCCTCTATAATATTTACCCTATTCCAGTCCAACTTAATCTCCCGTTTTCCTAGTAAGGCTTCCGCTTTCTCCCATTCCACCCTCACCACCGCCATTTTCATCCCGTTCCTCTCCCTAACCACTGTCATCACCCTTGTCCCTTCCCCAATCAATACCTCTATTTTCTTTCCCACCACTTTATTTTCAATCCACGGGTCTATCCCCACCATCTTAGTGGCTTTTGTTCTTCTTCCCGCTTCCAACGCCCCAGCTACTGTTACCCTTCCACATCCCTCAGAATTCCCCTGACCTCAACCCCTTTCTTTGCCTCTATAACCACCTCCCTGTTCCTTAAGACTCTAAGTCTATCCACCCACTTTCCATCAATTTACCTCCAACCCATCTTAATCCTTTCTATCCCCTCCTGATTGACTTCTCCAATATCCCCCAGGATTACCGCCTCATTCCTGGCCTCCTTTTCCCTATCTGTATAAATTGCCACCTTCGTCCCATCTGCTCTCACCTACGCGATCATCTTCCTCAGCACCTCCATCTCCGCATGCTCAAGCCTGTGTAGCCCAAGGCTGACCTTTCTCCCCACTTCCTCAAACAGTCGACCCATCATATAAAACACCTTCTCCTAGCATTGGGTACCTATCCCTAAACATCTTCTGTTTCTCCTTCTCCATTCCACTTCCTTAGTCACATTTCTGCTGCTTAGTGATTGTTTAAATTGCCACCCGTTTCACTCTTTTAATACAACTGACAACGACATTTGTCAGTTTTGTGTTTATGTATTTGAAATTATTCATTAGTTCAATCTTTTTAACACGTTTTTGCCTTAACCAAAGTCAAAGATTACAGAATAAAAATATAAGATGTTTCACTCCAGGGCGGTTTGATTCAAGTTGATGTCCCAAACGGACGCCGCTCTCATAAATTATGTTTACGACTCGCTTTTGTTGTCAATAACGAGACTGGTAGATACCAGATAAGTTCGAAAAACTTATTTTATTTCAAGCTATACAGGGGTAATTAGAGAAATATATATTTAAATTAATAGGATTCTTCACAAAGGTTTATTTTTAAATGTTAATTATTTCGAAAAATGTTCGGGATATGAATTTGAAAAGGCAAGTAAAAAATAAACTTGAATTTTTAAAATGAATCAATTCACAGTTTTTATCCAGCATCTTGGTAATTTTGTGATACTTATTGATAATCTAGCAGATATTTATCACAAATTCAATTAAATATACTCATTAGCCACCAGAATAATAGGGCCACTAAATTTTAAATTTTGATCTTTAAATAACGCGTATTTTTTGGATTGACAAAATTAAAACAGTAAAAAGAGAAGCAGCTGCAGGATACCTTTATTAAAAAATTTTATAAATGTTGTAAAATACTAAGTTTGGAGTTTGGTTTATGTGTTAAATTTAATCAATTGTCTTTCAAATCTTTCAATATACATTTTAGAGTAAAATATATACGGAGTCTGGTATAGAGACTTGCATAATATTTGGAAAGAAATTGATTTCATGGATGATGAAAAGAAAATTTAGTAAATTCATTCAAAAGGAACTGACCAATTCCCCTTTTGGTTAGATATAGAATTGAATTTTTGTGTTTTCTGGCTTAATGTACTTGTTTATATCATATCCTTATTATAAAAATAAATCCGTAATTTTGTATTAGCAAATATTATAAAATATTTAGTGTTTAAGCTTTGCTATTAAGGAGAAAAATATTAATATGACTTTTTGCTCATTTCAACAATTAATTAATGAATAAAAAAAAACTATACAACATAAATATAAAACACGAACAACCAATTATAAACACCTTTCTAAAATAACAGCGCTCGACGGGCGACGTCCCGTATAATATGCCAAATTAAATGCAAGTAAGGACTTAGCGACGTACTGTACCATCCAAGTCACCAGCGGTATCGGTGCTTTACGCGATAAATTCGAACGAGTGGAACATCTTATATTTTTATTCTGTAATCTTTGCTAAAGTTAAAAGGGGTTGGTATATCTGCAAGATAGAACCAACCATTTTAGTTTGCAATTCGAAAAGGACAATAACTTTGATGTGTAATTCAATGTCCTTCGTGATATATAGCTAGGGAAGTAGTTGTTGCTTCTCAGTGAACGGTCTTCTCTCTTTGATTTTCAAAGACTGTAAGGCATTATAATAAATAGTATTATAATATTACCTATAACACGCTATACTAAAATGACAATATCTTTGCAGGAAACTGTGAATAAAGTAAATAACTTGTTACATAAGGTTTGTTCCCGTAGCAAGTTCCTAACTGCTATGGACATATTGAGTCTGCGCAGTATCAGAGTTCAGGCTCTGGGGTACGATTTTCCAGTTAACACGAATATTATGCGTGTACGGTTATTTTCACATAATTTTTTCGTATACGGTGCTAAATGTGTATTTTTCAACACCGTTCGAATAAACGTTCGTACACGAAGAATTTAGCAGCCGGCAACACCGCATAATCGTATGGTTTTGTCACTTGTGACATTTGAGAAGCAAAGAATATACCTTATCTATGCAATAGTTCTATGCAAAGAATATACCAACTACGGTATTAAGTGTAGTGAGCCCAAACTGGCTTTTGATATTATTGGAACTTTAGTTCTTTACGTCAGGTTATGTTTGAGCGACCAGGGGTCGCGATGCAAAAGATCTGACCGTTACGCGTTACGTTGCGCTACGTTATGTTACGTTGCTTGGTTATGTGCCTTGCTTTCGTGCTTGTGCTCTCTCGTTTACGAAGCAGCGATTCATATGCTCCGGCCGGGATTCGCACCCGGGCCGCCCGCGTGGAATGCGAGCATTCTACCACTGAACCACCGATGCTATATTAAAATTCTATGCAAAGCTGGTATTCGCAGTGCTGGTAATCTAATGAATTTGTTCGGATACATTTTTACTATTATATCCATAATTTTTTTTGCGCGATTAAGGGGTCTAGCACATTTACTCTTCGAAATACAGGGTGTTGAAATTTTAAAAACTTGAATGTTTTAATTCGATAACTTAAAAATGGATGGATAAATTGATTTGACATTTGGCAGGTTGTTTTTAAATATAGAAGGGCATATTTTGAAAGAAATAGTAGTTTGTGCAACTAGTGTGGATATGATGGCCATATCGCACGAGGACGAAGTTTGGGCACGACGCCGTAGGCGGAGTGCTCAATCGTTCAAGTGCGATATGGAAAATCCACACGAGTCGAGCAGCATATTTTTTCTACGACCCACTTGAGAAAAAATCTAAAAAATAAAAATTTCTATAAACTGTAATATAACTTCAAATTGAAAATTTAACAATTCAATTTTATGTTTCCACTAATTTTTTTGTGGTAAACGTACAGTTCTTGAATGTCCAATTTGTATAATGCTACGGTTTCCTTTATTAAATATACGATGCTGTTATAAGTAGATGTTGCTAGTCGGACTCCCTCATGAAGGGTACCGTACCATTATCTATAAAAAGTAGAACGTGTCGCGGGACACACGGTAGGAACTTTAGTTCCTTTTAAGAAAAAATTATGTAATACATTTGACGTTATAGATAAACGATTTTCATATTCTTTGGTGGATGAGTAGTAAGCATACCAGACTCTCGGTAGACCCGGGCTCGATTCCCCATGAGGAAATTTTTTTTACTGTTAATTTTATTTTTTAATAATTATTCTGCTTGATATTAATAACGACAACATATTCATTATTATAGATAATGGTACTGTACCCTTCATGAGGGAGTCCGACTGGCAACATCTACTTATAACTGTACGTTTACCACAAAATTAGTGGAAATATAAAATTGAATTGTAAAATGTTTAATTTGAAGTTATAAGTATTACAGTTTATAGAAATTTTTATTTTCTAGATTTTTTCTTGAGTGGGTCGTAGAAAAAATATGCTGCTCGACTCGTGTGGATTGTCCATATCGCACTTGAACGATTGAGCACTCCGCCTACGGCGTAGTGCTCAAACTTCGTCCTCGTGCGATATGGCCATCATATCCACACTAGTTGCACAAACTACAATTTCTTTCAAAATATGCCCTTTTACATTTAAAAACAACCTGCCAAATGTCAAATCAATTTATCCATCCATTTTAAAGTTATCGAATTAAAACATTCAAGTTTCCAAAATTTCAGCACCCTGTATTTCGAAAAGTAAATGTGCTAGACCCCTTAATCGCGCAAAAAAAATTATGGAAATAATAGTAAAAATTGATCCGAATAAATTCAAGTAGATCACCGGCACTGCGAATACCAGCTTTGCATAGAATTTAAATATAGCATCGGTGGTTCAGTGGTTAGAATGCTCGCATTGCACGCGGGCGGCCCGGTTTCGAATCCCGGCAGGAGCATATTATTATGAATCGCTGCTTTGTAAACGAGAGAGAGACTAAGGAGGCACAAGCACGCAAGCAAGGCACATAACGAAGCAACGTAACGTAAGTAGCGTAACGTAACGCGTAACGGTCAGATCTTTTGCGTCGCGACCCCTGGTCGCTCAAACATAACCTGGCGTAAAGAACTAAAGTTCCAATAATGAATATTCTGCTAAATATTTCAAACGTCTACCTGTTGTCGTTATTAATATCAAGCAGAATAATTATTTAAAAATAAAATTAACAATAAAAAAAAAACTTCTTCACGGGGAATTGAACCCGGGTCTACCGCGTGAGAGTCTGGTTTGCTTACTACTCGGCCACCGAGGCTTTGCAAATTGTTTATCTATAACGTCAAATGTATTACATACTTTTTGCTTAAAAGGAACTAAAGTTCCTACCGTGTGTCCCGCGACACGTTCTGCCTTTTTTTATTTAGCATTTTTCCTTTATTATTGTTTGTTGTTAAAAGTTAAAGTTAAAAGTTTGAATGAATTAAATAATCAAAACCTGCCATATTATAACTGATTATATCATTTATTATTCAAATTAATGACATACCAAACACAAATATCTTCAATCTAGGATATGTAAATTTACACTTTCCGTACACGAAAACATTCATTCAAATGGAATAGACCCACTCGAAACAAGTCATACGAAAGTGTTCGTATACGATTACCGTTTGAGCATGCCGAAAATTAGGTTATTTAAATTTCATATGAAAATGGCCATTTTTCGTATACGATATACTACCGAATGATTTCGAAAATCGCATCCCTGCTGGAACGCTTTGTTGATACTGCGCAGACTCAATATGTCCATAACAGTTAGGAACTTGCTACGGGAACAAACCTAATATATGGCAATATGATTTGTAATTGGTTTTTTTAGCTATATGCTATCAGTAAAATTATTATTATGTTTTTACTTTTACTTTGACAGGTAAAAGTGAAACTTACAACGAGCAACTTCACAATAATCAAGACGAAGATTTCAAAATGATGGATCAACTCGAACAAGACGAACAACATCACAATATCAATATCGGCGATAGCGAAATGCGGTGCGTTTTTTTATTCGACATCCGAACGATCGAACAGATGCTATTAAAAAGTATAGAATGTTACGAAGAGGCGATGAAACTTTCCGAAAGCGACAATATCCTTCGACGATTGGCAAACAGTTTAAACGAAATAGGTTCCTATTATTTAAATAGAGCTAAAACTGA
>CAJUYG010003544.1:168-20853 GCA_910591675.1 Galerucella calmariensis | reverse complement strand
GACAAGGAGCCAAACTTTTCTATAACATCTGCATTCTCCCTGGGAAATTTAGGGGATGACGAGAAGTATGATTACATAGGTTGTCCGTTTGATAGCATAGTTCCACTTACAGAACGAAACCTATCAAAAGAACAGACAGAAAAATTGAATACTTTTCTAGACCAAGAGTTACCGAAATTTGATTCTTTAAGAGGCCCGACTACACTAGTTGAACATGAAATCCGTTTGCTACAATCCCGTCCGATCAAACAGAGATACCGGCCAATGAACCCGAAAATGCAAGAAATTTGCAACACTGAGATAGATGTCATGTTGGCAGAGGGAGTGATTGAACCCTCTACCAGTCCGTGGAGTTCTCCCATAGTCATTGTCAAAAAGAAAGATGGGAAAAACCGCTTCTGTATAGACTTCCGGAAAGTTAACGAGGTAACAATGAAGGATGCTTACCCTCTACCGTTTATTAATGCTATTCTAGATAAATTGCGTAAGGCCAAGTACATTTCCAGTTTGGATTTGAAGAGTGGATATTGGCAAGTTCCGTTAACACCCGAAAGCAAACCCATCACCGCCTTCACCGCACCGGGACGTGGATTGTTTCAATTCACGGTCCTGCCATTTGGCTCACACTCCGCACCAGCTACATTCCAGAGACTGGTTGATCAGTTAATAGGTCCGGATTTAGACCCTTACGCACTTGCGTATCTGGATGACATCATTGTTCTGGGAGAAACATTCGAACAACACTTAGAAAATCTGTCCGAAGTGTTCCGCCGACTACGAGCAGCACGACTGAAACTGAACCCGGAAAAATGTCATTTCTGTTTACCGTCAATGAAATACTTAGGCCATGTAATCACTGGAGATGGAATTCGTACCGATCCAGAAAAGGTCGAAAGTATAATCAAATTTACAGCCCCGAGAAATATCCGTGAACTAAGAAGGTTTTTAGGAGTCGCATCTTGGTATCGGAGATTTGTGCCATCGTTTTCTCAGAAGGTGGCTCCGTTGACGAAATTGCTCCGTAAGTCTCAGCGATGGAAATGGGCTGACGAACAAGAATCCGCTTTTGCTTTGATTAAAACCTGTCTGTCTGAATCACCCGTCTTAAGTTGTCCTGACTTTACCATACCATTCATTCTGCAGACTGATGCCTCCGAATATGGTTTGGGAATAGCCCTTACCCAACAGAAAGATGACCACGAGCACGTGGTAGCGTATGCTAGTCGCACTCTGAGTCCTACCGAGAAAAACTACTCCGTCACCGAGAAAGAATGTCTTGCCATTGTTTGGGGGATTGAAAAGATGCGTCCTTATTTAGAGGGCTACCATTTCACGGTTGTTACCGATCATCAATCTCTTAGGTGGTTACATTCCATAACTAGCCCATCCGGACGTTTAGCTAGGTGGAGTATTTTTCTACAACAGTATGATTTCGAGATACAGTACCGTAAAGGTGCTCTAAATCGTGTGGCTGATGCTCTGT
The DNA here is from genome assembly GCA_910591675.1 of Galerucella calmariensis. Taxonomy (NCBI): domain Eukaryota; kingdom Metazoa; phylum Arthropoda; class Insecta; order Coleoptera; family Chrysomelidae; genus Galerucella; species Galerucella calmariensis. The sequence continues at coordinate 19,370 of CAJUYG010003544.1, read as the reverse complement.
CTAGAAACCCGCTACCTATGACCGACGAGACCGATCCACCGTCCGCATTCTGTTTGACTGATGTAACAACGGAATGTTCGTGGTACAGGAACAAAAAGGAAGAAGTCCTGAAGGACCCAGAAAAGTTTCCGGACTACTGTATTAAAGAAGACCGTCTATACCGTCATTTCTGGGATATAAATGATTTCCGAGAACCAGAAATGTCCGACCCTTGGAAACTGTGCGTAGCAAAGGCCGACCGAACCCGAGTCTTGCAAGAAAACCATGACGCTCCAAACGCCGGACACCTAGGGATCGCAAAAACCATCACCCGGATTGCAAAACTGTACTATTGGCCAGGAATGTTCAGGGACATCACCAAGTACGTGAGGAGATGTCTGCAATGTCAAAAGTACAAACCGTCGCAACAGAAACTCCCAGGCAAGATGCAGCCATCAGCAAACCGGCAACCATGGCAAACCGTTAGCTCCGATATAATTGGACCGTTACCCAGAAGTAAGAAAGGGCACTGTTATATAATTATGTTTCAGGATCGATTCACTAAATGGGTACAGTGTAAACCGTTAAGGAATGCTACTGCAAGTAGCATAAGTACCGCCTTCTACGAAGAAGTTTTGACAACATTTGGTTGTCCCCGTACTGTACTGACCGACAATGGAACTCAGTATGACAGTAAACTTTTCAAGGACATGCTGAGTGGATTAGGAATCCGACACCGTTTCACGCCACCGTATACACCGCAAGCAAATCCAGTAGAACGAGCAAACCGCACCCTGAAGACAATGATTGCGCAATACTGTGAAGCGGATCACCGAGATTGGGATGTAAGGTTGCCAGACTTAAAGTTTGCAATGAATAACTCTAGACACGACTCGACTGGATTTACGCCTGCCTTCCTAAATTTTGGCAGAGATCCCGAGACGCCGAAATCCTTACGAAGAGAAGTTAAAAAGGACACCGAGAAATGTTCAAAAGAAGACACCGGAATGGACGAACCTACCGAAGAAGACCCGAAACCGCATTGTTCGCGAGTAGAAAAGCTGCAGGAGTGCTTCGATCTAGTCCGCCTGAACCTGTCCAGGGCATTTACCAATCAAAGTCGTAATTATAATCTGCGCCGTCGAGACTGGAAATGCACAATCGGAGACAGGGTTATGAAAAAAGAGCATACGCTATCTTCTACCGTCGATCACATCGCCGCGAAACTCGCTCCGAAGTATTCCGGACCGTATGAAATCATACGTGTCATATCACCGGTTGTATATGATTTGCGAGACGAAAACGGAAAACGGTTAAATCGTATACATATAAAAGATTTAAAACCCGTCAATGAATAAAATTTGTAAAGTTTTTTGATCCGTAGAATGGACGACCTACCGTTAAGTGAGATCATAATCAATCTAACAGAGGATCTTACCCCCCCGTGTTCTCCGACGCACTTTGATGACCTCTTCGGTGAGGAAGACTGGTGTCGGTGGAACGAGGATGCCACGTCACAGGAGTTTGAGGAAACGTTCGACGAAACTTTCGGCCTAGCGAGCTATAACCCTGGCCACACACTCCCAAGGACGCCGTCACCACCTGCTCCGGGACTCCGGGAGAAGACCTCCGGAGTCTGCCATACGCTGACGCCCCTCCAACATGATCCTCCCCGGCCGCCTGCCCAGGTCCCATGGGAAATGCTGGAACCAGCCACTCCCTCCGTCTCACCGGATACAGGATTCTCCAACACAGACCTGAGGACGAGAGGATGGGAGATATTAGACGTCGCCGCCGCTATACCTCGGTCTCAGCCCTGGCCAAAACTATGGGCGGAGAAGGCCCAATATTTGAGGCCAGGCAAAACAGATAGGGAAAAATGGTATAGGGCGAGGATTCGCGATCGGCAGGGGAATAGAGTTTTTATAATGATTCCGCCGATGCCGTAAACTTAGCATTTTCGTTAGTACTAATGTAAGACTGGTTGCTTAAAATTCCGTTTTTTTTGTTATTGTGTATTTTCTTCGAATGACCATTTACCGTTAAGTCTTCTATTTTTATTAGATGGATTCCGAATCACTGATGGACGTACTAGTGGTAACAGATGAAAGTATCCTTCAATTGGAAAACCCCAACCATTCCGATGTTCCGGAAACGATCCCCGTCGAAGACAGGCGGAGAATATGGAAATCTGGCAACATTCCGGCCATGATCCGGACAATGGAAGGGATGTTATATTCCGAACACAAGCCAACCGAACACGACAGGCCACGCAAATCCCGAAAGTTCATCACCCTGACGGATGATACTTGTTGGAGGTGTGGAGCCTCAGGTCACCGTCGGGAGAACTGTAGCCGTCCATTCATCCTTTTCTGCTCCCGCTGTGGACAAGTGGGCCAGATGTCCAGAGAATGCCCATGTGACAGACAAAATCCCCGTACACGAACGAAGGCCGTCCAAGTCCACATGGTCGCCCGTTCCAGTCAACCCCGACTCATGCAGGATGCAACCACCCAGTGCAACATCAGCACCGAACGATCTTCACCCGTTTTAAAAGCGCCTCGACGCTCCGCCAGATCGTATAGACGTCAGTCGTCTCGTGGAAGAGGACCTTATCATCCGGACCGCTCAACCCGAAGTTCCAGGATGTGAGACGGCAACTTCCTGGATACACATTCATTTTTTTTTCACATAGTGTGTTAAAAAAAAAATATAATGATCGAAAGTTGGACTTTCGCTCATTAATTTTTTTTACCGAAGAAAAGGGGGTGTGTAACGAGTTATTTTTGTTGTTATAGATACAGGGTTAATTTTCAACACTTTAAATATATTATAACTCGTTACTTAAATTCAAACTCTCTTTTCTTTTATTAAATTGATTTTTATTTATTGTTAGGTATATTGTTGTTTTGTATATTTTTTTTTAGTATAAGACCGGAGGTACGTAAATGAATTCTATCATGAAATTTAGTAGTTTCTAAAGTTAAAATTTTTTTTTTTCAATCAATAAGGACATTTGGTATATATACCATTTATTTAATTTCAAAATACGTCTGGTATATGACAAATTTTTTGTGGTATCTAAATTTTACTAGCGACAATGAGGATATAAATAGCAGGAGAATTGATTTGGAGACAGAGACCGACCGCTGATTCACCTTTTACCTTTTACCTTTACCTTTACCGTTGACCGTTGCTAATTTTTGTACGTAAAGTGTGTGTCCCAAGTTTGTGTTATTCCGATCCGGTTACCGGCATATATTTTCAATTAAAGACAGTAATTCTTTTTTTAAAGTTGTGACAAAAGTGAACTACGATACCGAAACCGACGTAAGAAGGTAAACATATTTTTATCACCGTTTATTTGAAAATTTTCGTACCTCCGTAAAATAGAAAAGTTTGATATTTTCATGGAAATTTCCGTACCGGTTATTTTTTTTTGTTGTTAGAAAAGTTGTTTTGTTTGAGATTAGGATAAATAAATGTAACGTTGTTTTAGAAAATGTGTTTTTGATTTCAATTGCGAAGTTAATTGGTTTTAATTATTCGCCGGGTTTATATTAAGTTCACATTTTATTTTTTTTCACAAGTCGTTAATATACAATTAAGATTTATATGAATTGGTGCATCTTAATTATATTCAGGATCTTTTGTTTCTACACTGTGTGTCAAAATTAGTGGTACCTTTTATAGTTTTTTTGAGATTGCCGGTTTTATTTTAGATTCAAGGGATAATCAGATTTGGAAGTGGCCTAGCCATAATTTATTTGATTACCTGGCAGATTTAAATCGTTGTTTTCCAGTTCCGTGGTACCTTTCTGATATAATTTTTTTCTTAACAATAGTTTGCCGGTTTTCTTTAGATTCAAGGGATAATCAGATTTGGAAGTGGCCTAGCCATAATTTATCTGATTACCCGGCAGATTTAGACATTTTTAGCTCTCAGGTACAAATCTTTTACACCTTTTGTTTGTTTGTCGGAAAAATATTTTGCCGGTTAAATTTAGATTCAAGGGATAATCAAATCTAGAAGTGGCCTAGCCATAATTTATTTGATTACCCTGCAGATCTAATACGTTTACGTCTCGTGTGTCGAGAGTAGTTTTCCGTGGTTGTGATAACCTTACCGGCTCTGACCGTGCGTTCTTTCTCCCGTTTTTTTTTTACTCGCTCCTGTAAAATTATTCATAACAGACCACAAGGTAGTAATAAACAAAGTTCCTGATTTCTCCGCTATTTACCGTAACTTATTTTAATATAAAAATCGATATTCAATTGAGTCGTATTAAAGATTTGATAAAGAATTGGTTGAAATAACTCAACAAGACCCCTGGAATTTTCCGTAACCTCCATCTGAGGCTATCTGGAACTCTTGACGCTAATGGTCAAGGGGCCGTGGAGCAAACCACGTTAAAAATCTGGCGCCCGAGTATTCCGTCGAAAGATTTTTAGTCAAGGGTGTCCATAGTGACGTGTTCGTGTGGCAGGAGCCACGTGTACGAGGTAAAACGCGTTACAACACGTCTACAAACAAGTGACTATTAGGTTAAGTTAAACAGTCGAAGTGGGTGGCAGCAGGTGGAAGTATCTTTCAACGGCGTTACAGTTCTCTTCATGTTCTCATTAAATCCGCAATTTTAGTATATTTCCGACCCCCTAGGTGGCGGTACCCTCGCTCGTTCGGAGATTCCCTACCCTGACCCTACCTTCCAACGATACCAAAATATAACCTCTAATCTTCTTCTTCTTCTTTATTAGTATTTATTGGGTAATATCACAAGGAATAACTTGCTCTTATCTTCAACGTGCACTTTTGTTTGTTTACAAATTTGACAGTTTCCCTTATCGCTCATTGGCCACATGTACCGAATCGAGTGACGTCACTTCTATGCCGATAATTTTTGGTTGCAATTCCGAGCGTCGAAAACCGTGGCATACAGAATAGCGTTATATTAGTCCCGTTTCAGATGGACGCGTATGGAACGCGCGCGTACCATACGCGTGAGGTTAGATATCATAAATTAAATGTAGGTTTTCAAATGGACGCGTAGAGCGTATGGCCGTGAGCGCGCTTCAATTCATACGCCGGGCGACAACTCAGCTCGTGCGCTCCACGTAGGAACGCGAGGCGCAGCTTGCTCGTCGTTTAGTTGTTGTTTTCAGATGGTACGACGCGTATACCAGCGTATGTGGTTGAGAGTGCTTCTCATTGTTGCCGATTCCAACCAATATTTAAGTTGTGAACAGAAAATGGCTAATGATAATAGGTTTATCGATACTGAAATACTTATTATCGAAGTTGAACAGAGACCCAATTTATGGGATAGTTCTAACGAAGAATATAAACATCGGGACTTACGGCAAAAATCCTGGGATGATATAGAAACAATAGTAATTGATCAATCAATAGGATGTACCCATATCCTTATCTTTTTTTGACTTTTTTTTTAAATATAATATGCAGCAATGGCAACAGCGCTAGATGTTTCTCCTTGCATGTTTCTTTTGTTACTACTGTCTGCCAACGACTGTACGCCCCATGTGAAAGTAAAACCACGCGTACACATACGCGTAACCTTTAATACGCACACGTACCATACGCGTCCATCTGAAACGGGACTTAGTCCCGTCGGCCGCGCAACCGATGGCTGTTATTGACATACCGCTACCGACGACTGTCAATGCCGTGTACAGAATAGCGCTCCAGAAGAACCGAGTTAGCTTTTTCATCCACAACTACAATTGACTACAATATCAGGAGCGCTATTCTGTAACTCGTTTCGGAGAGAAATCGGTATCGGTAAGTCTCAGTTATCGACAGCCGTCGGTAAGTCGCATGTGCGGCATTCTGTATACCTTTTCACCGACCGATATCGCGAATTCGAGTCGATGAGAATCGGTATATCTACCGTGATCTAATGAGCCCCACGGTAACCGTTATCGATTTCCGTTGAAAGGAAATTTTCATTATTTGTTGATGTTTGGCTGGAATTGCGGATTATTTAAGTGACTTTTTAATATTTGAAGAGTAACTATTGTGTATAGTGTCTAATCTAGTGTTTTATAAGTCCTTCCCATCTTTTACACAAAATTTCCCTTCAGTAAAATTTGAATGTACTGAATCAAATGATCCCTCTGAGCGGTATTATAACGCTGAGTTTTGATAGAACAAGAAACTCCTTTAAAATAATTAATATCTGTTCTTATCCTATCTTTGAAACTGAAAAAAAAGAGATATATGTTAACGCCAGATCAATTCTTCAATGATAGTTGACTCTTAATTTCGAGTTTTTGAAGTTGTTAATGTTAATATAAACATGAATTGTATCGTTTATGCTAACAGATAAAAAATATGTCACTATCACTATCTATTATCTAATTATATAACCCTACTTTCCAACGAAACCAAAATATAACCTTTAATCTTCTTCTTCATTTTTTGGGCTATATCCTGAGGAATAATTTACCCAGTTAACCTCTAATCTTCAACGTGAACTTTTGTTTGTTTACAAATTTGACAGTTTCCCTCATCGCTCATTGGCCACATGTACCGAATCGAGTGACGTCACTTCTATGCCGAAAATTTTTGGTTGCAATTCCGAGCGTCGAAAGCAGCGGCATACAGAATAGCGTTGTATTAGCCCCGTCGGCAGCGCAACCGATGGCTGTTGTTAGAATACCGATACCGACGACTGTCAATGCCGCGTACAGAATAGCGCTCCTGGCCGGTTATTCGTCACCCGTCTATCGGTGATAATTGACCTATCGTTGTATAGTCTAAAATCAGCAGTCTCCATGATTATTATTATTAACTTTGGCGAATATAATGTGAATGTAGCTATAACTCCGGAATTATGGCATTCAGGTATAAAGAACATAACACGCGTTCCATACTTAAAACTCACTCTGTATATACAGTTTGTTATGTGTATTATATTAATTATTGTTTGTTTGAAAATCTTCGGTGGTGTGGCGAAATCTCATCAAACAGGGAAGTTTCGATTATTTTCCATTATCAAACTTCCAAATAAACCTTCTCATTATGAAAGTTTCAGTCAGTTCCTACCTAAGTTATGTGAAGTTTATAACATACTATCAGTTACTTGGCACGTCACGTCAAATGCTAGTTAACTAACTATGGTTAGCCTGTTGAATGCCTGAGTCGTTCGAGTGCAGTAAATGCATTCCAATGACCTATTTCTCATAAACTTCCAACGTAACGGTGGACGTTTTTAGATATTTGACAGGTAATGTAGAAAAGAGTGTACACTGTGAAAATTATGTCTAGATATTTCTGTAGCTCATTAACATATAATAATGTAATGATCATCTAGAGCAGGGGTCTCCAAACTTTTCAGCATTAGGGCCAAACTGATAGTTAGAGAGTTCAGGAGGGCCAACTATACTGGGTGGCCACTTTTCCATTTTTCACATTTTTCAACAAAATGTCTAATTTTTTCATAATGTTGTAGTGCTAGGGAAGTAGTTCTATTTTCCGCGTGCCGGGTATATTCGGCCCGCGGGCCGTAGTTTGGAGACCCCTGATCTAAAGTATAGTCACATAGCGATTAGATATGACATCTAATTTAAATTCGTATTCTGAGACATATACCAATTTCAGTAGGAACTTTATCAGTAACGTTGTGCAGCTCAATAAGATGAATAGTATATACTAATGTCCACATACTTAGCACTCCTTTTTTGGAAAGATGTGTGCTGTTTTGTGCAATTCTTGTGCTACTCTGTGCTGCTAACAAAAACTATTCTCATGAATTTTAGATATAAAATAAAGAAAAGACGATGGAAAGGGGCAAACGCTGACCTTCTCCACTGATGAGGCTTCTTTTAAGACTCTGGAGACGATGGGCTTCCGAGCATACTACGGTCTCGGAAGGGTGGTCTTCCGAGTTTTAAGAGGACCAGATGGCGGGGGTACGAATAATACAAGCGAACCTCCAGCACAGTAAGGCTGCATCTGCAGTCCTTACGAAAGTAATGGGGGGATTCGATGTAGCCCTCATACAAGAACCTTGGGTGAACAAGGGAAAAATTATGGGTTTATCAGGGATAGGAGGGGAATTGATTTACGATAGGTCCTCCCAAGTACCTAGAACTTGTATAATAGTAAGAAATAATATAAATATACTGCCTTTAAATCATTTCTGTTTCAGAGACCTGACCACGGTCAAAGTAAGATTCATCTCTTATGGGGGACCGAGGGAGATTATTCTCGGATCGGTCTACCTACCAGGAGATGCTTCTGAACAACCACCATCCAGGGAAGTGGAGAAACTAGTGAGAGGATGTCGGGGCAAAGGAACGCATCTGATCATTGGGGGAGATGTGAATGCACATCACACAACCTGGGGAAGCACAAACACCAACCAAAGAGGTGAGTCTTTACTACAATTTATTATGGAAAATAATCTGGACATATTAAATGTGGGAAACAAACCTACCTTCGTAACAATAAATAGAAAGGAGGTTCTAGATATAACAATTGCAACTAGTTTTGTTAAAAAATGGCATGTGACTGATGAGGTGAGTTGTTCGGACCACAGACACATAAGCTACACATTAACAGGTTTTAGCACTGAAACTGAAACTTACCGGAACCCAAGGAAAGCTAACTGGGAGGCCTATCAGGCGGACCTAGGCCTTGAAATCCAAAGGGTGAGAGAGACGGTAAGAAACAGCGTGGATCTAGACCTAGCTGCGGAACAATTCCAAGAAGCTATCGTGTCTACCTTCAATCGCAACTGCCCCGAAACTACAAGGAGAACCAACAGGAATGTGCCCTGGTGGAATAACGACCTTGAAGTTTCAAGGGCGGAAGTACGAAAGCTCTTCAATAGGGCAAGTAAAGACGGAGAGTGGACCGTATATAGAAAAACTCTGACGTCATAGAACAAGGCTCTGAGAATCGCTAAGAGAGACTCATGGAGGAAACACTGTGAAGAGGTAGAACAGACTTCTGAATGTGCTAGACTCCAAAAGATACTCTCCAAAGATCCTCAAAGGACAATTAACTCATTAGAGACAAGAGATGGGAGATATACACAAAGCGGGAAGGAAACTCTGATAGAACTTCTCGAAGTACATTTTCCAGAATGCAAAATAAGTGATGAACCATTAGATACAGAACAACAAATGGTCTCGAGGACTCCAAATCGGAGTAACGAGGAAAGTTGGAAAGTATCTAGGGAAGTGGTTAATCAACGCAAAATAAAATGGGCAATTAACTCATTTGAGCCATATAAATCACCGGGACCGGACGGGATCTATCCAATTATGCTGCAAAAGGCAGACGGCATTATACTCAGCAGACTGTGTACGATCCTTAGAGCAAGTATGGGACTAGGGTACATACCAAAGGTCTGGAGAAATGTTAGGGTGGTCTTTATTCCTAAACCTGGTAAAACAGGTGACAATAAAGCGAAATCCCTGAGACCCATAAGTCTGATGTCATTTGTACTGAAGACATTGGAAAAACTGGTGGACATGCACATTAGAGGAGGATCGTTGGTAGAAAGACCGATCGACCTGGATCAATATGCATACAGACCAGGAGTATCCACAGAGACAGCACTCCATCACCTAGTACAAGGAATAGAGTACGCTCTCGAAAATAAGGAAGTATTATTAGCAGCCTTCCTTGATATAGAGGGTGCATTTGACAACACCTCCCACAAAGTAATCACTAGGGCAATTCGTCAAAAGCAAATTGACGAAACAAGCTGCAGATGGATAGACTGCATGCTGAAAGACCGAACGATATTCTCAACCTTGATGGGCACAACATTGTCAGCCCGAGTTTCAAGGGTATGTCCACAAGGAGGAGTACTGTCTCCTCTAATATGGAACCGTGTAATGGACGGACTGATAAGGAGACTCAAAAAGGAACACCATACTGTCTTAGGATATGCGGACGATCTAGTCATAATATCACAAGGCAAATTCAGTACTACGGTCAGAGAGCGCATGCAACAGGCTCTGAACATAGTAACGAAATGGACGACAGAGGTGGGTTTAAATATAAGTCCCACCAAATCAAACTTAGTACCCTACACCAAGAGAAGGAACTTGGCAGGTTTGGGACCACTATACCTTCAAGGTACGGAAATTCCAATGGTTATGGATGTTGAATATCTCGGGGTGATTATTGACTCGAGATTAACATGGTCCAAACAAATGGAAAAAGTTGCAGCAAGATCGGAAACCACACTAATGATGGCAAGACGAACTTGTGGGAAAACATGGGGGTTGAGTCCGCGAATGATACACTGGATATACAGTGTAGTGGTTAAACCCATAATAACATATGCGTCTTTGGTCTGGTGGACAAAGACGACACAAAAGAATGCAATGACGAGACTGGGCAAGGTGCAAAGACTTGCATGTCTCAGCATTGCAGGATGCATGAGAAGCACGCCAACGGCAGCACTAGAAGCCTTATTCGACCTCCCTCCACTACACCTCGTGATAATGGGGGAAGCAAGGATGGGACTATTTAGGCAGCAAGATAATCTGAGCAACAAAATAGTTAGATCAGGACACACATCTGTTAAAGACATCATAAGTGAAGCCATTTTAGATATGAAAACAGACTATATGGCCACCAAACTTCTTCCAAGCCCTAAATATGAGGTAGAAATACCTCACAGAAAGGACTGGCAAGACCCAAGCAGACTGAAATTTCCCCGAGGAGAGACCTGGTACACAGACGGATCACAGACAGGGGAAGGAACAGGAGCAGGAGTGTACAGTGAAAAGAGAAACACAAAAGGCTCTTTCTCACTAGGCAAACATACCTCTGTATTTCAGGCAGAGATCTATGCCATCCTAGAATGTGTCGAAATTAACAAATATAGGACTGACACTCATAGGATAAACATACTAACTGATAGCCAGGCAGCCCTTGCGGCTTTAAATAGCCGCAAATAGCTCTTGAGACCACAAAGACGGTAGTCCGAGCGCAAATACAAAAATGGGTACAAAGCCAACATAGACTTCATTGGAGGAACACTCCGAAACAGGTACACAGCAAAACCTTCATAGGTGACACATGTGCAAAGCGGGCCAAAGAACTACTGCATATCAGCAGGAATAAGCTAAGAATTATTGCAGGTTATCTAACAGGTCATACCCCGTTAAAAGATCACCTGCATAAAATGGGGTTATATAACGGGGACCTCAGCTGCAGACTATGTGGAATGGAGAACGAGACCGTGACCCATATCTTGTCTGACTGTGAGGCACTGCACTCGAGGAGACGGGCAATCTTCGGAGAGGCCAATGTGCCACCTGAAGTATATGGCACACATCCAATGGACCTATACCGTCTACTCGAAGGTACGGGGATAACTGGATGGGTGGACTAAATATGGGAGCAGAGTACAATAAGCCAATAGGCTGCAGTGCTCCCGGCATCTGAACGGCTCCCAAAATGGAAAAAAAAAATAAGGAAAATTTTTCATACCTACTTAGCAAGGCCATTTTGCACCACAAATAAAAAAAGTATCGTGTTCAACTTGTTCAATTATGTGCCGTTGATAAATAGTTATTTTTATTACTAGGGAGGAACCCACCTGGGTTGAAGGGCACGACAGAAGTAAAGGAAATCGCATTGCTGATTCTTTAGCCAGGGAAGCCGCTGGACTGAAAATTCTAGGACCCAGTGACACCTACGGCCTAACGACTTCGACAATTGCGGAACTAGCCAAACGTTACACCCATGCTCAATCCCTTGGGATGGGATGGGATGGAATCAAAGGATGCAGTTTTGCCAGGGTCACCCTGGGCGACCCTCGGAAGCTGGAGCAGAAGAAATATTTGGCGATGACCAGGAAAAACCTACGTTTAACAGTAGGATTTCTGACTGGTCACTGTCAACTAAGTAAACACCTCCATACTATGGGGCTAGTGGACACACCTCTATGCAGGATATGTGAACAGGAAGATGAAACTGTCAGGCATGTCTTATGCGAGTGTCCGGAGTTATCGTCAATAAGAGAGTGTGTGTTCGGTGAGTCTTGGCCTACACCTGCCGATATAAAGGAGATGTCTCCCAGTGACCTGTCCACCTTCCTGAGAAGGACAGGATGGACAATGACCTAGCAGGACAACTCCTCGGGAGGATGTACAATGGGTCACATGTGGTCTAAGTGCTGTGAGCCTACACACTCACCCTCCCTACTCTACAGATACAGATACTAGGGAGGAAAATGCCACTTTTCCTCCCGCAGGATGTAGTTTACTGCCCGACGCGAGGCGGAGGGGAGTAAACATCCAAGGGAGGAAAAGGCACTTTACTCCTATGTGATACATATGATTTTTCCTACTACCCACCTTTTTTTGAAAATTTATTTACGACACAAATAGGTAACGAATATAATTAAGAACATAAGAATTATTTATTAAACAAATTTATCAATATATGTTATACAATTAAGTACATAGTATTGTTTAACTATATTTTAGAATTATTTATGTTAATATTGAATGTGCAGTTTTGAGCAGCACTTATATGAACACCATTGGAAGATGATAGGGTTTGAACAGGAGCTTTAGTATTTGAAATATTTTCGCTCAGCACATTGTAATAGTGGTAACTTCTATAAGTGCTTGGCTGATTTTGATCAAGTTCAGGTTCTACATTATTTCCCATAATTTGATCAGAAATTTTTCTTTTTTTTGTGTAAGATTGTTCTACATAACCTTCTGCGATATTGGTTGATTTCCAACCGCCATGCTGTTTTAGAGCTAAAATATCCCCACCAGCGTTTACTAACAGAGTTGCTGAAGTTCTTCTGAAACTGTGCTCTGTGTAATGTTTGGCATTTGGAAGATTGAGATATTCTGCAATTTTTTGTGGTATTTTGGATATACTATTTTTGCCAACCACTTGATTTATACATTTGCCTGCTTTCATTTCATACCAACAATCGTTTATGCTCAGTTTTAGGACGTAGACAGATATACTTTTTAACGATTTGAACAAAATTTGGGCCGTTACCTGTTGTAGTATTGATAACGAAAGTTCGTTGTTTATACGTTTTTGAAGTGTGGATATTTATGACTAAAAGATTGTCTTTCTCTTCAATTCCATCCATAGTCATTTTAATAAGCTCATCACATCGACATGCTCCAGAAATTCCAATAACAAGGACTACCTACGAATATTTTATATCAAATATGTTACTGAGTCTGCCACAAAAGTGCAGTCTGAAAACTTTAATCGAGAGCCTTCTCTTAATATTGCTCCTAATGAATGTTACCTATTATGTATTTAAAATAATAAAGCAAGATAAATTGCAACGGTGACTCGGGGTGGAGAGCACCTCAGGTGTGAATTCGGAGACCAAACTAATATCAGTTCAGGGAATAGTCTTACCGGTTCGCGGGTAATCCTACTTTATTTAAGTTATTGAAGTTATGTATCTTTCAGTGATTATAACTTAGAAATGCTAAAACAATATTTATTAAGGGTTGGTTTTAATGAAATGTTCAGCTGCGGGAATGACATTGAGGGGGCTTTTATGGAATTTATGTCAGTGCTTGATTATTCAATCTCTGCAAATTGTCCTCTAAAAACGAGAACTAACCCATATAATCTTAAAAATAAAAATGACTGGTACGATAATGAAGTGCACAACAAAAGTATTCAACTTGGTAAGTTTTTCACCCTAGCAAAAAATTCGATTGACCTCAATATGTGGAATCAGTATAAAACTGCTAAAAAAGATTATAATAATTTTATGAAACACAAAAAGAAGGCTCATAATCACTCATATATCTTAAATAGTGATAACAAACCAAAGCCTATTTGGAACATTGTCAATGCTACATTGGGAAGGAAAACAAAAATTAATAATATACAATTATTAGTGAACAATAACCAAAAAGTCACCGATACAAACGAGATTGCTAAGTTATTTGCTAACTATTCCAACAAAACATATAATGATTTAAGCAGTAGATTCCTTGAAGGTGGGAACTGTACATTATCAGATAAAGGGTTAGTGTGTAGTTTTGCATATATCCCGGTCTCTACCATTGATGTATCAAGTATAATTTTGAGCCTTGAAAATAATAAGTCCGTTGGAATTGATAGAGTTAACATAAGGGTTCTTAAATTTATCAACGATGTTATATCCGAACCATTGTCAATTCTAATCAATATGGCATTTGATATTGGTGTTTTTCCTCAGACTCTTAAACTAGGTAAAGTAGTTCCTATCCATAAGAAATTGGACCCAACCTGTGTAGAAAACTACAGACCCATTACTATGCTAAATGTTATTTCAAAAGTATTTGAACGTGCATATTATGATCAGCTTATTCATTTCCTAGATAAAAATAGTATTTTGGCTGATCACCAGTATGGTTTTCGACCAGGAAGGCTACGGAGGATGCGTATCTAATAATTTCAATGAAGGGCTGCAAGTGGCTGGGTTATTTTTTGATCTGTCTAAGGCGTTCGATAGTCTTAATCTCAACTTTATATCAAGTAAACTCAATAGCATTGGCATAAGAGGACGCATGCTGAATTTGCTTGAGTCCTATCTGAGTGATAGATGATTTTTTGTTCAACTTGCAAATTAACGAACAGATACAGATACATATGACATTAATGTGGGAGTTCCTCAGAGATCAGTGCTGGGACCTCTACTCTTTATTATTTTTATCAATGACCCACCAGAATTTATACAAAATGGATCTGTATTTTTATATGCAGATGATTCTTCAGTGGTGGTTTCGGCAGTGACTGCTGATGAACTTAGCATAAAGATTTGTTCCATAATTGAGTTATTCAAGAGTTGGTGTAATAGAAATTGTTTGACATTGAATTTGGAGAAAACCATTTTATTACATTTCAGATGTAAACAAAATACTCCTGCCGTGGTTATTTCAAACATTACCCCTTCTAGTCCAAGAGCTAGTAACACGTGTTTCATGAAGTGTTTGATGCACCTTGAAATTTTGTGCTATAGTATCGAATGGATAGCTGAGCAGGTAAGCAAGTGTTGGCAAGCCCTACCTGGGGACACCAGGTACTGCGCATAGGAGAAAGGTATAAAAAAATTTGGCCCAAAAAAAAGTGTTTGATTCAGAGGCCAACAAACAGAAATATCAATTTCAAAGCATATAATATATAATTAAAAAGGCAGACACTTTTGAGGGGGTTAATATATAATAAAAACACCCTCAAGTTGTTTTTTTTTTTCAATACAAAATGAAGTGTTTGATTCACGCTGCCACTTTAACAGCGTCTTAATTTCATATAATAAAAATTAATTACAAAAAGGCAGACACTTCTATTGGGGTTTAATTATCGAAAAACATGAAAATAAATATTAATTTTAATAGAAAGAGATAGGCAGCGCATAGTCGTGAATGTAAGCGAGAGCACCGATTACCGACCTAGCTACGGTCTTTCTCTGCGCTCTCATTGGCTGTTGGTCACGTGTTCTTGTACAGCTGTATTAGCTATACATTTTCAGTAAACATTTTATGCGTTGTTGTGAGCACATGTTTTTGTGATTTCTTTCAATGCGTGTATAAATTTGTTGAATCATTATTAAAAACAAAATATATGAATTGAATATTTGTTGATGTTAATGTTATTATTATTATTATCCAAGTATGCACTTGCTCAGCACTTGCTAGTAATGTTCACCTATCCCGAGCGTGTGTAAGCGCAAATGGGATTAGGCTCGGAAGTCACATATTTAGAAATTTACGGACAGTGTATGTATTTTTGTGAAGACCTAGTTTGGTAAGGCTGTCTTGTAGAGTTTTGGGAATTAGTCCCGTAGATGAAGCGATGATCGGTACCACCTCTATTATCTCTGCATGCCACATCTGTCCTACCTCAATTGCAAGATCGGTGTATTTTGCAATTTCTCGTTGTATTTGTCCAGAATATTTTTATTATTGGGTACAACAGCATCCACCAGAAGAAACGAGTTAGCTTTTTTATCCACAACTACAATTGACTACAATATCAGGCCGGTTATTCGTCACCCGTCTATCGGTGATAATTGATCTATCGTAGTATAGTCTAAAATCAGCATTCTCTAGCACCGAATTCGGATGGTACTTGTAATATGGGGTGTAGGTGTTGACTAATCCAAATTTGTTGGCCAACTTCTGATGGATGATGTTGCAAAGTTGATTGTGCCTGCGTAGGTAATCAATGTTATTGAACTATCTTAAAAGATTAAAAATTAAAGAATAAGTTATTTATAAAAATAAACATATTTTATTTTGTTACTCCACAATTAAATTTAAAAATGTATAGCTAGTACAGCTGTACAAGAACACGTGACCAACAGCCAATGAGAGCGCAGAGAAAGACCGTAGCTAGGCCGGTAATCGGTGCTCTCGCTTACATCCACGACTATGCGCTGCCTATCTCTTTCTATTGAAATTAATATTCATTTTCATGTTTTTCTATAATTAAACCCCAACAGAAGTGTCTGCCTTTTTGTAATTATTTATTATTATATGAAATTAAGACGCTGTTAAAGTGGCAGCGTGAATCAAACACTTCATTTTGTATTGAAAAAAAAAAACAACTTGAGGGTGTTTTTATTATATATTAACCCCCTCAAAAGTGTCTGCCTTTTTAATTATATATTATATGCTTTGAAATTGATATTTCTGTTTGTTGGCCTCTGAATCAAACACTTTTTTTTGGGCCAAATTTTTTTATACCTTTCTCCTATGCGCAGTACCTGGTGTCCCCAGGTAGGGCTTGCCAACACTTGCTTACCTGCTCAGCTATCCATTCGATACTATAGCACAAAATTTCAAGGTGCATCAAACACTTCACGTGTTACTAGCTCTCCGACTATTCTAACACTTACAAATTTTCAGGCCTATATTTAGATCAATTCATGAATTGGGAAGCCCATTCAGATATTGTTTGTAAAAAGCTAAACTCTGCTTACTATGTATTATTACAACTAAAGAAAACATCTGATTTGAGATCCTCACTAAGTGTATATTATTCTTTGGCCTACTGTCATCTTTCATTTAATGTCATCTTGTGGGGAAATGCATCCAGTGCTAATAAGGTGTTTATACATCAGAAGCGTATAATAAGACTAATATTTAACTCACTCATGCAGACAAACATTCATTGATAACAAGATCCTTACCCTATCGTCTATTTATATTTACAAAATACTCATATATGTTAAGATGTACATTCACAATTTTCAACAGAATGGCGACTATCATACCTATTCTACCAGAAATGCAGATAGGCTATATATTGTTAAGCATAAATTATCAAAATATGAGAGATCTCCTAGTTATATGGGAACCAAACTCTTCTTAATAAGTTACCCAATAAATATAAGAGTCTACCCATCAGAGCTTTCAAAAACCAACTAAAGCAATATCTATCTGATAATGCATTTCATAGAAACCAAATGAATTTAATAAGTTCATAAATCAAGTTAAGGAGTTGTAATTAAAGTTAATCAAGAAAGGTAAGTGGGCGCCACCCCGAAATATTATTAGTCGACTTGTTTTTCACCTCACAACTCTCTATCAACAAACCTGGAAATGCTGGAAGGGAAGGAATATGAACAACGTTGTTAAATTTACAAGTTGTATAATGATTTTAAAACTAATATCACAGTGAATGAATGTTGTTTTATGTTGTTTACGTTGTTTGTTGTTTTACGTTGTTTTTACGTTGTTCCACTTTCAATTAGTTTCTTCGGACATGTCCTAGGTGTCTGATGTTAATCCATGGGAATTTAGTTCATGAAAACTACCTCATAGAAACTACATCATAGAAAGCTCTTCGTTCGTTCGGAATGTCACGTACAAATTGGCAGGTACAAAGTGGCAGGTACAAAGTGCATTCACATTAAATGCACTTGAACCATGCGATGAGCAATCGACATACGTTTCATATCCCTTTCCTGTTCACATGCTCCGCTTCGAAAAAGAATTTACATATTGGTAGTGTGTTCTTAATTTCTCTCTCTATAGGAGGAAAGTATTGAAATATTTGATCAATATCAGTGTATACTGATCCTCACCAACGGAGATTATCCGTCGCACATTAAATGTAAAAAATTGGCTTTCAGCGGTGATCGATGCTACAGGTTCTCGACGAGAATCACATGTTGGTAAGGAAAAAGGACTGGCTACTAGCCGTCCGGTAGATATTTAAATATTCCAATGATAGTGGCCAAATATAACGTTACACTCCCCTACTACCAGGAAAAAAAATAAATTTTCCACAAAAAAAAATTTAAATAAATGCAAAACCTTAAATCATTATGATGCTGAATGGAAAGAAAATTATCTAACACATAACTTTTACCATGTGTTATCAGAAGAGAGTGAAACACTTACTGATTAAAAAAACATTTTCAAATTGAAGAAGGAAAAAGGAACAATTTCAACTTTAGATAAATATTTAAGGTAATTGATTCGACTTTTGATTTGATGATAGATCACTGTATCTGTGACTTTTCAAAGATAATGTCACGAGATAAGATACGACAAAAAAAATGAGACTTTCCACCAGATACATTGATTATCATCCATGAAAATTATATGGTTATCATAGGTGTTATTATATTCAATATACATCCGTCCTTTCTTACTATTACGAAAAAAAAAATTATCCAATAAATTTAACCCCATAAAAAAAATTGCTAAATAAAAAAAACTACTAATATAAGTTTTGGAACAAAGCCAAGGAAGTTAATTTCACTCCCTAACAGAATATAGCTCCTGTCAAGCTAAAATTTCAAATATAATACCATTGGTATATAATATCATAATATGAAATACAAAAAAAAAACTAAATCTACTCATATTTTTGGTCGGATATGTGCACCACCACAGCATCACTGATCAAGAAATCAACTTCCGCCTAATAAGAAGGACCTCGCGAGAGATGCTAAGTCGCGTCGTGATCTTCAATCTCAGCTTCAGGCGAAATCCAAACCTGAAACACCATGACAATACAACACAACGTTCCTCAAATAGAGAAGGTTTTAGGATCGATAAACTCAATGAAAGAATAACAACAACAAATAAGGAAATAATTCTGGAACAAGCTGATACAACAAGTCCAAGGAGGCTCTATCTAACCCCCTAACAGAATATAGCTTCTGTCAAGCTGAAAGTCAAGGGAAAAGAAACTCACAACGGCATCCCACAACAGTACTGTTGGAAAATCTACAGAG
>CAJUYG010003543.1:0-13634 GCA_910591675.1 Galerucella calmariensis | reverse complement strand
CGTAAATATTTTTTCTCCGATTGGCAGCAAATATTAATTTTGCTGACACATATCAATCAGCAAAGTATTACTTTTCCTGCCTAGGCAGCAAAGTGATTATACTCAATTGGAATAAAACATTTGACGTAAACATTTATTATCAATTATTACATAACACTTTTAACAAGAATTTAAAAACATATGTTTAGTTGTTATTAACATTGATGGTAAAATTACTACAATTTTGAACGAATAGGCCACCTTTTCATTCCTCAGATAATTTGCAAATACAATATCCTCCAATATCCTCCATGTGATATGTGTAAAAAATATCTCTGTGGGGATTGTTCTGATCTAAATGCATCTGAAGCGAGATGTATGTTGATCCAGAAAAGATCTCTTATTTTTCATTGTGGAAATTGCCGTAAATAAGATCCTGTAAAATTGGGTGATTGTCGTATACTGCAAGAAGTAAAGAAACTGCAAGTAAATTTTGAACAACAAATGTGTAAAAGATTCTCAGAAGAATTTAGAAAATTAGAAGATTTGATTAAACTTGGGTCTGTTACAAGTCAACAAGAAATTGTTAAACATGTATCAAACAGTTTATGTGAAAAAACATCGTTTGCATCAGCAGTATATAGTAAAAAATCAGCAGATAATGAAGTATTATTTATAAAACCAAGAGAAAAACAAGGAAGTAGCAAAACAAAAAATGACATCAGAGAAAAAATTGACCCAAAAAAATGGCAATAGGTGTGGAGAATATCAGAGAATTGAAGGATGGTGGTATAGTTATAAACTGCAGTGATCGAAATACGAAAGAAAAAATTGAGGAAAAAGTAAATAATGATATGAATGATCAATACAGTGTAGAAGAAGGCAGGGAAAAGGATCCTGAAGTAATAATAAGAGGAGTTGAAGAAGAATTTGTGGATGGAGAAGATGATCATGTAATTGAGTGTTTAAGAGAGCAAAACAATTAAGGTGAAACTCCTTTTAAGATTTTAAAAAAGTACAAACAACCTGATAAAACCAACAAAGGTAACATTATAATAAGTGTAGGTAATGTGGTACTGAAAAACCAAATATGCAATGATGGGAAGCTGAATATAGGATGGAGGCGCTGCATGGTTCATGAATATTTTTCTCTGGTAAGATGCTTTAAGTGTGCAAGGTATGGTCATGTGGCTAACAATTGCAATAACACTACAACATGCTTTAATTGCGCTGGTTCACACAAAAGTAGTGATTGTACCTCATCCAGTTTCAAATGTATAAACTGCTTCGAGGCCAAGATCAAATACATCAAATCTCTAAAGGTAGAACACAAAGTTACTGATCCAGACTGTGAATGTTACAAAAGAATAATTAATACAGAACTAAAAAAGACCAAATCTCATTACCAATTACAGAGTAAAGTAGGAAAATCAAATTTGTTGTTTAATGTATTCCACCAAAATGTTGAATGTATTTCTAAATTGATAAGCTAAACATTATTATGTCAGAATTAAAATACCCTCATTTTGTTGCAATTTCAGAGCATTGGCAAACAGCACAAAGTTTAGTCGCCTATAATCTAAATAACTATAAAATTTGTGCGTCATTTTGTCGTAAACAAAATGATGCCCATGGTGGTGTGGTGCTATATGCTCTGGAATCACTAATGCCTGTGATGAGAGATGATATCAACAAACTATCTGAAGAGTATTTGTTTGAGTGTTGTGCTATAGAAATTAAATTTAAAGATGTAGACTATGTGATTGCTGTAGTTTATAAGCCTCCTACAACTAATATTCATTTCTTTATAAATTCTATGGATCGGTTACTTGAAAAAGCTACAGAGGATAATAAATGCGTATTGGTTGCAGGTGATTTTAATGTAGATATGCTAGATACTACTAGATTTGGTAATTATAAACAATTAGTTAGTAACTTACTGGAAGCCTATAATATGAAAATAAGTGTGACAGAAGCTACTAGAATTACACCTACATCAAGAACTTGTTTAGATAATATTTATGTTCCTTAATACTTATCTTATGATATTAAAGTGATAAATTCAAATGTCTCAGACCATAAAAGCCAATGTTTAACAGTTCTTGGGGACGAAGTCGATATTAATGACAGGTGGGAGTTTAAGCGTGTCTTTGGTGCAGCTAATTATGAAAAAATGAGTAACAAACTAAATTTGGAAAATTGGCTACC
The DNA here is from genome assembly GCA_910591675.1 of Galerucella calmariensis. Lineage (NCBI taxonomy): Eukaryota > Metazoa > Arthropoda > Insecta > Coleoptera > Chrysomelidae > Galerucella > Galerucella calmariensis. The sequence continues at coordinate 11,447 of CAJUYG010003543.1, read as the reverse complement.
AATTTATGAAAGTAATAGAGTAGAAGATATGTACAATTCTTTCATAGACATTTTTTTAATCACATTTTAATGAAGCTTTTCCGTTCAAAAAAGTTAAAGTCTATAAAAGAAACAAACCGGAATGGATTACTGCCAATATTTCAAATGCAAGGGAAACGCTTAATCTCTTATTAGAAATGTATCAAACCCAACAAATATCAAAAGATGATTTCAAAGCATACAACCATTACTACTCAAAACTATTAATTTCAGAGAAAAGAACTTTTTATAAAAACAAATAAAGGGATTCTGATATTATGTCTAAAACAGTATGGTCAATTGTTAATAGTGAAATAGGAAAGCGGAAGCCGAATGTAACACAAACATTTAATGGGATCAAAATGAATAATATTCTTATACACTCTCCCAATGAGGCTAGGCATATTTCAATGAGTTTTTCATCTCGGTAGCTTCTAAACTCCTTGGAAATGATAAACCTACTATTAATGTTGATACTATAAGAGATTTTCCTAATTCTTTTTCCATATCTGACACTGACTCCTAAGAAATACTGGAAATAATAAATAATTTAAAAAACAAGCAATCATCTGGGGAAGATCAAATTAGTAATAGGCTATTGAAAAGAATAGGAAATTATATAGCAGAGCCATTATCATATATTATCAACTGTTCCTTTAATACAGGGTGTGTACCTTCTAGGTTAAAAGTTGCAGTGGTGCGACCTATCTTAAAAAAAGGGGATCCATTGTTAATTGAAAGCTATCGACCAATAAGCCTATTATCATGCTTTTCAAAGTTATTTGAAATTGCTATGTGCAAAAGACTAGTTTCCTTTATGCACTCGAATAAAATAATTACAAGTTCGCAACATGGTTTTCAAAGAGGAAAGTCGACTGCCACTGCAATTTTTGCTTTCGTTGAAAAAAATTCACCCTTTTTAGATAATGGGTTTGTAGCTCACGGTCTCTTTTTGGATCTGTCAAAGGCTTTTGACTGTGTTAACCATGAGTTACTGTTAAATAAACTTTACAAGATGGTTGTAGTTATGACTGGTTTAAGTCTTACCTTACAGGAAGATGTCAAAAAGTATGTTTAAAAGTCAATGGAAATAATTATTTCTCAGATTTGAAAACAGTTACTGTTGGAGTTCCTCAGGGAAGTGTGTTGGGACCCATTTTGTTTATTTTATTTATTAATGATTTTTCAAGTGTATTAAACGGTTTGTCTTCTACACTGACAGCTATGCAGATGATACGAACATTATGATAGCAAGAAAGGACTTTAACATACTTCAAACAGATACCAGTAATGTCTTTACTGTTATGTCAAATTGGTACCAACAAAATTCACTAATTCTAAATATGTCGAAGACCAACTGCATTCTTTTTAGACACAGCAGAAATAAAGAAGATCATACCGACCATATTTATTTAAATGATCAACAAATACAGTATGTTAGTTCGGTAAAGTTTTTAGGGGTAGTTATGGACGAAAATCTAAGATGAAATGAACAAGTAAAATCAGTTTGTAATAAACTAAGCTCAGCATGCTTTGCTTTGGAACAATTAAAAAAATATGTAGACACTGAAACCCTGCGGACTGTGTATTTTGGGTATTTTTATTCAATAATGTATTATGGAATAATTTTTTGGGGAGGATCGCACAGTCAAGAGGTTTTTAGGGCTCAAAAGAGAGCCATTAGGATTCTTGCTAATTTAAAAATAGGAACATCATGTAGAGGTTATTTTAAAAGCTTGAATCTGTTTACAGTTGTTGGATTATATACATATGAGTGTTGAGTTTACGTTTATAAAAATAAAAATACTTTTAGTAAAAATATTATAGAACCTCCGCATGATACACGTAACAGAGGTATTTTTTCTTATCCAATACACAGTACTACCCTGTTTGAAAAAGGTGGTTTTTATATGTGTATGAAGTTCTACAACTTGCTCCCAATAGATCTCAAAAATATATCTTCATTCTCAAAATTTAAAAAATATGTAAAGAAAATGCTGATTGAAATTGAGCCTTATGCCATTGAGGATATTACGGCTTCCAGCTTTTTGGACTACTTAAAGTAATCTCTCATTGTAGGTTATTATTATTACTTTTGGTATTTATTTTCAGTACTTTCAGAATATTTGTATGATTATATTCGTCAAAAAAGTTAATTCAATTTAAGAATTGGTACTGTGGGTTTTGCTAGGCTTTCCCACAGTTTCAGCAAATGCACCTTTCTCAATCTTGAGACACCCTAGCGTGCACGTTTTGATTACTTTCTTACATTACCTTTTTTGAATATGTGAGCAATGACTTGTATCAAACATTGCAAAAATTCCAGTAGCATGTATAGAACAGCAAACATAGATACAATGTGTTGTGATATTTCCTTTCCATATACAAATTGTAATGTCCCTGATATAAATAAAGAATTTGAATTTGAATATCATTATGAACAATCTGAGAATAAATTATATGTTCAACTCGCTACGCTCGGCTATGAATTCAGCCTCGGCAGTCAATCTACTACTTTGCTGCCTAGTTAAACAAATAACTATTTTTATTACCAAGAAAAACATACATGAATAGAAAAACTCGTCATTAAACAAAAGCAAATGTTGAATAAAACTATAAAGCAACCATGAACAATTCCTAAAAAATAAAGCCGGATTTTATGTGAAAATGTAGTGATGTCTACTTATGGACAATTTCTAAATTTTCGGAAAACAGTGAAAAAAGTATTACTCATATGCTTTAGATTTGAGCTGCTGTTTTTTTATTAAAATATCTAATTGGAGACCTCCTCTCCTTAATTTGTGTTCCTCCTTCTCATATCCTGTTTTATTTTTGGTTACTTATATAATGCCAATCTTTGATCCAGTAGTTTGTCATATTTGTCAGCGAAATTTGACAAAGTCAATGACAGACAGTTGCTAGACGACGCCTACTGGTACTTTGCACATTCCTTTTTTTGGAACAGACTAATTATCGCATAAAATATTTTCTTTATTAGGACTCTGAAATGATAAAATTCTGTTGGGGCTTTGACTCAGATCTGCAGGAGTATAAGCCTTTCATTGTTTATTTTTTTTTTAAAGGGACAGTCCTGAAAATAAGAATCAGTAAGTATGTTTTTTTAATTCCAAAAAATTAGTATTATGCATAGTTTCAAATATTATTATGAATCCTGTTAGCAGAGAATCAAAAAAAGAATGGAGTAAATATCATACATGTCCAGTACTATTTTGATATGTATTTAACTCATCCTCAGAAGTATCCCGACTTATTTCAAACTCATAACTGAGTTCCCCTTCAAGGTTAGTAGAGCATGATGGAATACTGATATCAAAATCCTTTGAAACAATAAAAGCTTGTCTCACTTGAGCAAAATATTCAGTAGAGGTAACCTAAATATACTTGTACGAATTTCCTAATAAATTCGTACAATAGTGGGCCTAGCTACGGCCCTGTCCATTTTTAGATTTCCCTCGTCGTGAGACTCATATTGCGATCGCGACCGAATGCTCTCGACGCGTTCCCGCAAAAACTCAACGTCACAAGTTAGTTATAACCTGAACTCTGTGAGGTAAACTCATTGAACCATGAGCGTATGCTCCATTTATATATTTATATATTTCTTTCTTTATAAGTTTAGTTTGCCTTTATAAAATGGGGCTTAATCTGTGTCACCCTAATCATGTATTAGGTTTTTGTGCATTTTCGTAGTCTACATAAATTGTAAGTAGCATTTTCTTTTATTTCGGATATTATGCTGGTTACCGCCTACCGGTATCCTCACATTGTTGCCAGAAGATAGTGACGGACTGTTCTTTAATTTTACGGTATAAAACGTTACTTAGTTTTCACTTGTCTACACCGGAATAATTGCCGGGTATTGATATTTTGAACTTGTATTATATTTTATTTGTATGCACCGGAAGAAATGCCGGGAATTTCTCCATAAACAATGTATATTATTTCACACTGATGTGTTTCATGTTTTGTTGAGTTCAATAAAATACTTATTGTCATTGTTACTTAAAATCAGCATCAAATTTATTTTCCTACTTATTTGCTCTCCCTATATATCAAATTTTATATTTGGTTATCCCTCTGGCAATTTTATTGTCACGGGTAACGAGGTCCGATACTTCAATATCGGTGGTCCTTCATTAGCTCTGAAGATTCCGCTAAAGACTGTGAAGGTGAGTTTTGCATCATCATATTTTCTAGCCTCAATTTCCTTCAATACTTAAATGCCAGGGGCATATCGTTCCTATACTGACAATACTGACTAACTGCTACTTTAGTCGTTTCGAGTAAAACGATTTTTAAAGTTTTTAAAGCGTACTCGCTGGAAGAGGTGGACGTATGTCGGAAGAGGATCTCCGCGAAGCACGACTATCGGGAGCATCTAGAAAGAGGATGCAGGCTCTGATGAAGGAGGGCCTTGATTACGCTGAATCCAAAAAGGCTGTAATCAAGGAGAACTTCACAAAGTCGCTCTACCGAAGAGAACAAGAGAAGAGGCAGGCGAGCACCCGTCCAAAGCCAAAGTAGAGGCGAAAAAGCGCCCTACGGAAGCTACGGAAGAGGTGAAAAAGCGCCCCAGATCGCAAGGGACAATCCCTCCACAGGCAAGACCCGTAACGAAAAGGCCCAGAACGGAGGATAAACCGTCCTTCCGGGACGGGGCCTCGTCGGAGAGGGTAGCCATAGTGGAGGAGGGTTATCCTAAAACTCAGATGAAGTCGGATAGGCTTAAAGCTCTCCAACACTCCATTATGAAGGCATACGAGGAGGTGGCAGATGACGGACCTCAAGTGAGATTCGTCAAATGCACGCAAAAACCCGGGTACCTTCTAATTACCTTATCGCCCCTTTTGTGGGCGATTCTAGTAGACACGCTTCTAGGAAGGTATTCAGTGCCTGGGGTACGCGGACGATATTGCTATCGTGATAAGAGGACGGTTTCCAGACACAATATCAGAGCGCACCCAAAGGGCGCTTGATATAGTGAGTGGCTGGTGTAGGGAGGAAGAACTGGCAGTGAACCCCTACAAAACTACACTGGTACCGTTTACAAAAAAGAGAAAATTGCAAGGTCTACAAAAGCCGCAAATTAACGGAGTGGAAATTCCATTTGCGAAAGAAGTTAAATACCTAGGGGTAATATTTGACCAAAAACTCACATGGAACTCCCACATTGAAAAAACCACACACAAGGCCAGAATCGCCCTTGGAAGGTGCAGGCAATTGTGTGGAAAAAATTGGGGATTAAATCCCAACATGACCAAATGGTTATACACACAGGTTGTGAAGCCAATGATAACCTATGGATCAGTTGTCTGGTGGCCCAGGACACTGCAGATTGGAGCGCAGAGGCAGCTAAGTGGTATTCAAAGGCAGGCTTGCCTAGGTATCACGGGGGCTATGAAAACAACTCCGACTGCGGCCCTGGAGGAAATAGTAAACCTACCACCACTACATATTCTCATACAAGGAAATGCAAGATCTGTTAGTCACAGATTATTACAGGGACCTTCTCCGATAAGCCAAGCACGGTAAGGTCTACAAAGAGCTATATGAAGAAATAACGGCAGATCCAATACTGGGAACGCCAACGGATCAGATTGCCCCACAATATAGCTTTAAAAACGACTATACAGTTTACATTCCAAAGAGAAAGGACTGGGAAGCAAGGCCTCCTATAACAGCGAATCTCAACTGGTACACTGATGGCTCTAAAACAGACTCTGGAGTAGGAGCTGGAGTATATGGGGTACAAGAGAAGATCAGGATCTCTCTAAGCCTAGGAAAACATGCTACTGTCTTTCAGGCAGAGGTACTGGCGGTGCAATGCTGTACAGAAGAGTTGATGAGACAGGAGGTCGATAACCAAAGAATAGTCATCTACTCCGACAGCCAAGCAGCACTTAAGGCGATACGCTCATATAAGATAACATCAAATCTGGTGTGGGAGTGTCGGAAGGCCCTAAACAGACTAGGTAGTCATAATAGAGCGACCCTAGCATGGGTACCAGGCCACCAAGGAATAAAAGGCAATGAAAAGGCTGAAGAATTAGCCAAGCAGGGAGTAACGGAGGTCATGATAGGGCCAGAACCTTCCTGTGGAATTGCAAAATACCTAAGAAAATAGAGCATCCACAAATGGATAAACAACCAGGCGTTGCGCTGGTGGTATGAAACTCCAGGACAAAGACACGCAAAATTATTCCTCAAAAGCCCTTCGACAAAACTGTCACCCGACCTACTAAGTCAAAGTCGGGAAACGACGAGGATGATGGTGGGAATACTGACCGGACATTGTAGGCTGAGGAAACATATGCACACAATTGGCCTTGCAGATGACAGCCTATGCAGGTTCTGCCAGGAAGAAGAAGAAACCGCGGAGCACATACTCTGTGAGTGCGAAGGCCTAGCAAGGGTGCGGTTTCACTTACTCGGAGAAGAAAAACCGAGGGCAGAAAGCTACGCAAAGGAGGCGGTATCCAGACTATATTAGGTCAAATAAAAAGAATAAAGCTAGATATTGAGCTCTAAATATAGGGAGGACCAGAATAGATCTGCAAAGGTCGCAGTGGGATGTGACAAAGAGCCACTCCAATTCTAATCTAATCTAATCTAGTGGAAAAATTGAATAGATATAACTAAATGTGCTGTATTCAGTTGTTTTTCCTGTAAGATGAAAGTTATCAATATATTAATCCTATGCTAATAAGTTACTTGTATTGTCATATCAGTAGGCTTTTGATTTGTATTATGTATATGGATAAAAAAATGTTGTGCTTCAAGAAGTATGTTACATATCAGAATTAAAAAAGAACATTTAAAATTCTGTGCATTTGAGCGGTTTTACCTATTGGTCAAATATTATGAGTAGCTATGTAATAAACAACCAGAGCTTTGTTTATAAATATAAATTTAAAAAAAACTATTCAAGTGTTTTAAACTGCTGTATTTCCTAACATTAAGGGTGGGTTGTACAATACATAGTTAAAATATAAACGAAGTTCAGACGGAATGTTTTGTTGTACAATCTCCAATCAACACTAACTAGAGGTTAAATAAACATATTTGCTAACTGGCCAAATATGAGCGTTTAAAATCTAATCCAACGTTATTATGTTATTAACATAACCTATAAAATAGCAAATGGTATATTTTTGTGAAGTATTTCTAATTAAAAGTGGTTGTGCATGGATTTCGACGAGGAATTCACAGATGATGAGGACTTCAATGAATTGGTTAACATATATATTCATCATAGACGACAAAAAATTTTCAGACATAGAATCAATCATTTTCAGCATTGGTCGGGAAGTGAATTTTTACAAAGATTTCGTTTATCAAAGCAAATTGTTCAAATAATGTTTGAAGATATCACCCCACAATTACTGTCTCCTACAATGAAGTGAGTTTTGACTTCAGAAAGTTTTCAATGAACATGAAAACAAAGTACATTTAATTTTTAGGAGTAAAGCTCTCACGCTAACGGAAAAAGTTATTGCCACTCTAAGATTTTTGGCAACTGGATCAATTTTACAAGTTGTAGGCGATTTTTGCGGAATAGATAAGTCTAGGTACTGCAAGTAGGTGTATAGATAAATGCTTGGATGTTCTGGCAACTTTGAGACCACAATTTGTAAGAATGCCAGATACCGCTGATGAAATTAGTTCGGTCAGACAGCGATTTTACAATATTGCTCGTTTCCCACGATGCATTGGAGCATTAGATTGTACACATGTAAAGATTCAGGTATATTATTTGAATCAACTAATTTAAATTCAGACATCTAATGGATTACATTTTTTTTGCTTTAATATTCGAGTTACGTTCTCATTGTGTCAAATATTTTCAAGTAAAATTTATATTTTGTTATAAAATGAAGTTAACAGTTAACAGAAACAATTTTTTAAGAATGATCTTATATCAATTTTATATATTTCAGTCTACTGGTGGTCCTGAAGCAGAAAACTACAAAAACAGAAAAGGTTTCTTTTCAATGAATGTCCAGGCGATATGTGATGCAGAATTAAGATTCGATAATACTTCAGATGCTATCATATGGTATAATTCTAATATTCGAAGAGATATGGAATTCAATACCTATGGGAATGATAGTATATTAGTCGGGAGTAGTGGATATGGAGTGTGTCGCTACCTTCATTCTCCTTTGGCTGCACCCCATACACCCTCAGAGAATTTATATGAGTCACAAATAAGAACGAGAGACCCAATAGAAAGATGTTTTGGGGTTCTCAAAAGAAGATTTCCAGTTTTAGCATTGGGGATAAGATTGGTGATCAGTAATTAGAACTGAACATGAAAGGAAGATGAAGGAAAGCACACTTCAGAGATACCACTTAGGTAGAGCTTTAGTTTTAGGTACAAAACCATAAACTTGGAATTATAATAATATTTAACAGATACGAATTTATTTATATTAGAAGTATTCAACTGGATTTCACTTGACATAACTCGGGCGTGGCGCATTATGATCAGTGACAAATGACAGTTTAAGGCAACGTAGCCACATTTAAATTTATATGCTGCAAGTACAAAACTTACAGTGTTGGATATTGTATCCAACATGCTCGGGGCCTTGGGTTTCACAAGAAACTACAAGGCTACAATGAATTAAAATTATTGAAAATATAAAAATAAATACTGTAAGCAAGCAGTATGCTTAATGCTACAAAATAAATATGCATAATGCATATATACTTGTATAATATCTTATACCTATAACATTTTCAATTATTTACAAGTTTGCAAAATAAAATTTAGTAGGTATTCGGAAAAATTTACATATTTACTATGAGTCAAGATAAGAACATGAACATGATTTACATTTTAATATAATATAGAAATTAAACAGGCAATATGGCAAGTTTAGTGATGGATCTTAAATAAGTCCCATTTTTAGTTTTGACCTCGACAACTCTCACTTTGTTGTCTTTACCAGGGATTACCCTTGCCATAGGCCATTTCAATGAAGGCACATTATCCTCTTTTAACAACACTAGCATCCCTTTCTGTACATTAGGAACATCATTGCGCCACTTATGCCTAGATTGAAGCTGTGCAAGATATATTTTAATCCACTTTTGCCAAAAATGTTGCTGCATTTGGCAACATTGTTTCCAAAATTTTAAACGACCTTGAGGAATAGCAGTAGCATCAGGTTCAGGGAAACTAGTTATTGCAGAGCTAATAAGAAAATGACTTGGTGTTAAATAAGAGAGATCAGAGGGATCATTAGACATTTCAGTTAATGGCCTTGAATTAAGGATACCCTCGATTTGAACTACAACAGTGTTGAGTTCTTCGTATTTTAATTGGGATTCCCCTACGACTCTTTTTAGATGGTACTTGGCACTTTTTTCACCAGCCTCCACCAAATACTGGGGAATAACTAGGAATGAGCTTAAAATTAATTTTTTCATCTAAAAAAAAGTTATCTATTTTTTGTTTATTTCCAGTTTTTCTTGCAGTATGTAATATTCCTGAATTTAATTTTTTGCACCTTTAAAGGTTGCTCCATTATCGCAAAACACCTGAGAAGGCTTACCTCTTCGTGAGATGAACCTTTTAAAAGCCGCTTAGAAATTTTCTGTAGTTAGGTCAGACAAAAGCTCTAGGTGTATCGCTTCTACAGAGAAACAAATAAATAAAGCTATGTATGACTTAATTATTATAGGTTTTCTTATTCTAGCTTGTTTTATATAGGAAGGACTACAGAAATCCACACCAACATTCTGAAACGGTCTAGCCTGTGAAAACCTTCCCTCTGGCAAAGAACCCATAAGTTGCTGGGAACAGCGAGCCTTTGCTCGAAAACAAACCACGCATTTGTGAGAATCTTTTTCACCTCCCTAATACCGCTAATGAGCCAAAATTTTAAGTTAAGGGAACTAAGAACTTGCTTTTGGCCAGCGTGACAGGGTGTTTAAATGTGTTTTTATTGGTAATTTATTTTCTAAATGCTTAATTTCGTTGGCAAAATAATGAATTTGTTCATATTTAATAATAGATTTCAAGGTGTTTTCTAGTTCAGGGACAGTTAATTTTCCAGTGATTTTAGTTTTATTTTTTGTGTTATTAACAAATTTTTATATATCGCACCCGGCAAGAACAGTGACACAACTCAAAAATGCAGTATTTGAGAAATAACAAATAAAAGAAAACTACAAAACTCATATTGAAATAGTATAAGCTCCTTTTAAATCCCAAGTAGTTATTTTTGGTAGTAAATTCAATTATAATCTATAGAATAATATCATGGACCTGTAAATCAGTTTTTGTCAAATATGTGGTGTTACCAGGTCAGGTTAAGTCAGGTCTCTGAGTTATGTTACTTTTCTTGCTTTTCTAAAATCAGTTGTTCTTTGTTGTGACCCCTTGAGTAATACTTATGTCACTTTCCAAGCCCACTTAATTAGAATAAAAAAAGGAAGTTTAAATTAAGTGCTTTATTAGCTTATTTAAAATACAAAAAAATTACATGAAAACAAAGTAGTACACAATTTATACAAACATCGAGTCATAAATGGGCTTATACAACGTGGGAATACTTTTTGCTGAGATAAGTGATTTAATATCAGCTTTCTTCATGGCAGAAATCTCCATTTTTTTCTTATATGCCGGAACGCACTTTATTGTAGAGATGCTCTCTTGCCTTCTCCTGGTATTATTGACATTGATCTGCCCATAAACTTTTTGTTCGTATGTAGTTTTCACAAAAATAATGCCGGGATCAGTCTTCTGCACTTTAAATACTTTTAGTTCGCTAGTTTTTATTTGTTCGTTGTTTGATGTTTTGTTAAAATTTGATCCTATCTGTTCAGAGAGTTTTTTTAAGTCGACAAAATCCTCGTAACTCAATTCTGTTACTTTATACGGATTTCCAGTTTTCCTCACAGACCGAATTAATCTGACGTAATCAGTAGGAATATAGATGGGACCCGATTTAAGAGCTCTTTTAATTGACTTCTCTCTGACAGAGTGCACATTGTCTCCTTCATTTTGTGTGTGTCCCCTGATCAAAAATTTATGTGTGATCGATTTGATTTTAAATTTTTGCACAGCGTACAGGTAGATGCCCATTATGAATTTGTTCTTTTGCTGGCCACAACAATTATAGGAGTAGAAAACAATTTCAAGGTTATCGTCGTTTCTGGTGTTAGCTTTTTCTTCTAAGTATTTCAGAATGCAAGTGTCGATTTCTATGGCACCTCGATTTCCCTGACCCTCATGCCAAAAAAACACTCGACTTTATCTGACTGAAGTTCATTTTTAGTTAAGTTGTAGCTGTTGATTTTGCTTTTATAATAAAAGGTAGACGTATCTCCTCTTGGTGCTGGCAGCACCGGTTGGAGATCGTAAGTGGCGACTATAATTTTTCCTTCGCTTTCTTTTG
>CAJUYG010003542.1:0-20867 GCA_910591675.1 Galerucella calmariensis | reverse complement strand
GCCAGACTATAGGAGGGGTAAGGAAATTTTTCGGTAATCCATAAATCGACGAAGTGAATTTACTTGTTGGTAGTTAGTGTACGGTGATATGACTGATTCCCTTTCCAGTGTTGCACCTCATTGTTTTAACTTGTTCTACATTTGCATTAACTCTACAAGATGTTGTTTTAAATGGGACAGTGTAAACATACATTTATCGCGGTGTTGCCAGTGCTTAAGTATTGTCAGTAGATATACCTAATATTATAATCCTCTTTACTTACTATTGAAAAATTTTTAATCAAAAATAAAATGCTCTGTTTTCAGTTACGGTTATTTTTATATGAAAAACTAAATGGATCTGTGTTGCGGAATAACAAATCCTCTTAATGCATTAGATAAATCGTATTATACAATTTATGTATTCATTGGCAACGTAATATGTAAACCTGCAGCACACAGAATATCCAATTACCGACATATTCGAATTCATCTGTGGGTTTATTTTAAATGAAAATCGAATTCAATTTAATATTTCATGTATTTAATTGTTACAGTTTATTTAAAATAAAAAAAATCTTAGAGGGAAAATGTTTGTAAATAAATCGTAGAAAAAATATAGTGAGTAAATTTGTTTTCACATCTCCTACCTCGGTCGACTTCTCTCTGGCGTGCGCCATATAATTATTAAGGGTAAAGAGTTCAACCACAAGATAACATATTTAACAAAAGAATATATTTCTACTTGTTCTTATCCGGCTCGAAGGACCACGACTGCCATTTTGTAACATTAAAATATTTCCTGAAGCAGTTTTTTTTTTCGCTATTATTCGGTCTGTTTTCTCTGTATTTATCGAGCTTGAATCATAATTTTTGTTTTTAAAATATTGACAAGGCTTAATAAAGCATTTTTAACAACCTGCCAGCTGAATCATTCCATTAATTCGTGGAAGTGAAGTGTTTCAATTGGGAAATTAAGGGTGAACATATTTTGAATTTTTATTTTCAACTGGCAGGGAAACGTATTCAACGGTAATAGGTATGTGTCTCTCTTCTATACAGTGCTATTCAAAAGTCCCCTCCCCCCTCGTATCTTTTGAACGGCTACATATACATTAATAAAATTTGGAGGGTGAAAATAAAGTGTTGTAAACTTCTCTACGAATGGTAACAGGTGACGTAATAGTAATAGATGACGTTACAGTGCCACTCTGGCCAATAATTTTAAATAGGACCGTATGGCAAGTGAATTTTGTTTGGGTTTAAACTAATTTTGACGGATAAATTGAATAAATACCAAAATTATTATTTCACATTTAAATATTGAAGATTTTTCAGTCCGCCTCTGGTTAGTTGTCAAAAAATTGACGTTTTTAATTTAATAGTATTTGTTGCTTTGCAAAGTTGGTCCTGTCTTCCTAAATTCAAATTTAAACGGTGAAGTGTATCTGGAGATGTTACAAAATGCAATTGAGCCGTTAATTCTTGAAATTCTGGAAGATAATCCAGATGAATTCGTTCATCTGGAAATAACATTTCAACAAGATGGTGCTCCTGCACATTATTATGGTGCAGTAAGACGTTACCTGGATGAAGAAAATCGAGGTAGATGGATCTGCCGGCGAGGTCCTATAGAATGGCCACCTCGGTCACCAGATCTGACACCATTAGATTTTTTTCTATGGGGGTACTTGAAATCCAATGTTTATACTACGGCACCAGATAGCATTGGCGGTTTGAAAGGAAGAGTTATTGAAGAATGCAATGCAATTTCAGCTGACACATTCGAACGAGTACGACAAGAGTACGAGTACGAGTACAAGAGTAGGATGTATTACTGTCAGGAAGTAAACGGAGCACATTTCGAACACTTGCTATAAGAATCCATTGTTGATATTTGATTAATTAAATTTAAAAAAATAATTTCAATAATTTTGGTATTTATTTAATTTATCCGTCAAAATTAGTTTAAACCCAAACAAAATTAATATGGCTATGTAGCCAATGTCAATGTCTTTCAAAACGAGATAACACTTGCCATAAGGTCCTATTTAAAATTATTGGCCAGAGTGTCACTCAGACGTCATTTATTACTATTACGTCACCTTTCACCATTCGTAGAGAAGTTTACAACACTTTATTTCCACCCTCCAAATTTTATTAATGTAAGTGTAGCAGTTCAAAAGATACGAGGGGGAGGGGACTTTTGAATAGCACTATATACACAAGCCTTAAATACCTTGCACCCACAGTATTTTCCTGAAGAAGCCTGCAACTTAATTAATTTGTGAATGAGTTCCTAATTCATGTACACAAAAATCCAATTTCTTGAGGTCTGGATATATCTCTATCTATGCAATATCATCTTATATCGTTTGGCTCCTAAATTGTTCACTAGTTTATTGCTGTGAGATACGATTTTTGACAGAAAAGACCTGCTAGAGCATTCTGAAAGTATTGATCGAACGAATGCAGCTCCTTGTCTTCCCTTGCCTTTCTAATTGACATAAAAAGAAAACGGGAACGTGAAGGGATGATGCAGTTCGAATCAATCTTGTTTGTGTTAAGTTCAAACGAAATATCTTGGAATGTTGTATATCTACCGACATTCTTAAAGAACTAACTAACGAAGAGGTGGCATACCTGTGACTAAAATATCGATTTACGTATACATGCTCGTCCTCGTATCTTCAAATATATTATCTCTTTTGTAATAACAAGTCTGTGGCATTCGAAAAAAAAAGTAAATAATCTGCTAACGTCCCAGACAACAGTTAGATGTGGTTCCATTAAAACGGTCTAATATGGTTTAACGGTTATGATAATTGTCATTCTAGTATACCGTGAATTTACTTAAATGCTTCCAATTTTAGACATCTTGTTGGTAATTAGTTTAAATCACCTTCGGGAAATATATTAACATCTTTTAGGTACACCGTGCAGGGTTTAATTGTGAGGAAGAATAGGTATAGATACAAATAGGGGTGTGTAGCATACGGGTAGGATAGGGATTTTGATAACTGAATTAAATCATGTCGATTTTAATTGCGTATGTATTGTGCCTGACTTGTTATAATTGTATGTAATTGACAAATATAAATACGTCCAACGTTTGAAAAAAAACACTTAGGAGGGATGAATTTTTGAAAGACTGCTTATTAAAAGCCAAGAAAGCAAGTTCACACAATTCACGCTATATTGCTTGCACTCCCAATTCGAAAACTCGAATATTATTACCGCACTTACTCTAGTAGAAAACAATATTTATCTAACTGTAGTTTGTGGAAGGTTAGTTCCGTTTTAAAGCGTGACGCAATATCCGCAAATACACAGTCCATTGTCTTAACAAGTCGTTAAAAAACAATTTCGTTTTATTTTAGCATAAACTGAATGAATACACGACGTGGAGTTCTACATATTACTTATTGTGAGTCGAATATTTACTTTTCGATGTTTTCACCTTCCCAAATAGAAAGAAATGGGCAGAAAATGCGCTTTAGCAGCCCAAGATTATTAGAAGCGTAGCTAAGCGAGGTCAGCTGACAGTTAAGGGCTGCCAAAGCGCTTCCAGCATGTGTGACACACAACTGCTTTTTGCCTACCGAATAAAAAAATGAAAAATGGGAAGATAACAAAAAACTTTGACATATGCTGTCGTTCAATTGAAAAATTAACGTGAAAAGTCAAAGTAGACAAGTGACTGATGATGGAAAACTTCAAAAATCGTGCGTTTTGAATTTTCCGCCCTATTTTTGGTGTTCATATTATTGGTGGAGATGTGTGAAATGTTTCAAAACCATTTGAAGATGTTTTAAAGAGTCAACATTGTATATTGGACGTCTTCCAAATCCTAAAGTTCCTCGGGCTCTATAAAACTTCCTCAATACGAATATCTTTTGAAACTGCTAGTAGTTGTTAATGAAGAAAAAGGAACACTAAAATCGATACGAAGTAAAAAGTTTTTGTTGGATTTTCACGTTATTTCTTATACGAACAAAAACAAAATGTCAAAGTAGCAAGCGACGAAGAGCTTCAATTTTACTCAAATTAGTTTAAGTTAGACTTCGAGATAATATTTATTTTCGATTTTATCAATGTTGGAAGGAAGCGCAGAGGAGTTTATTTAATAATTAAACAACAATTTCACATGAACTAATACAAAATAAAAGAGTTTTCTCCACGACTAAATAATAACGCACAAATTATTTTCACATATAGCTGCATAATAATATCCATTCTTCACACCAGTGAATAATGAAAAAGAATTCACTCTCGTTAGCCAATCATATTCTATTATTATCAGAATTCACGCTAAAATGAATTAAAATGAATAAATCAAATCGTCTCTTTGAAAACGTCAAATACCTAATAACGCAAATCGCTTCTGACAGCGCGACGTTTGAAACGTCAAAATAATTATAAAATCATAATTTTACGTATTATATAGAGAATAAAATGGACAACAGTAGCGATAGTGAAGATTAAATATGTGCGCCTCCCGAAATTAATTTCAGTTATAAATGTAATAGTTTCGATTAAAAATATGAGTTACGTATATATTTGCTCTTTACATTTTTATAAACAAATATGCTCTATAGCCTAATGGTTGACTATGGCACGGACGATCAGCGTTCGATCCCCGCTGGTTTGTTTTAGTCGTGGAGAAATTATAGTCTTTTACTTGTGTAGAATGGCTATTATTCACTTGGAAAGCCTCTCGCGAATTAATCTTAGTGCTCGGTATAATATACTATTGTTCAACCATAGTCACTTCTTTACCTTGTCTAACAATTAGAAAAAAAACTGGCTAGAATTTTAAAGAATTTTCGCGAGTTGTCCATGTTGTGCCTTATTATTTTCCCAAATGTTTCATCCAGTTGACTCGACATACAAAATATAATATACTCAATTAAAATATTCTTCAAGATAAGGATTTATAAGATTAGTGGCTAAATTACAGTAATCACCCATTTAATCCGTGATTCTTTTTCATAAAATTTAAGTGGAATGTATTCAAGAAATGGCAGGAAACTGTGCCACGTGTCGCGACGCTGTGAACTGGATAGTAATTGTTATGTCTGTCTGTTTGAATTCTTATACAAATAATGTAAAATTGAGAAAAAAACCTTGATAATCTTAAATATAAAGGTTACATCATTCACAATTGGTCCCGGTATGTGGCGCTGTAATCGGTTAACACTGAAATCCTTCTGAGCAGCGGACAAACCAAGGCTTCATTTAAATTAGCTAGTTGATTTTGAAAAGTGTTTTGAGAAACATAATTTTAATTCATCATTGAACAACTTCCCTGATGTATGTATATAATCGGTCAATTATTTTCTATCGATAAAAATCTCTCCTACATTGTATTTCAACAATAAACCCTCATCTTTATTCACGTGCAACATTAGACCGGGAAATATCCAGGCGCCAGCGTTGCCAGCTTTCACTATTAATCAGTGAAAAAGTTCCATTAACTCGCCAGTTTTATTGTTGTCGCTTTTATCACCTCGCTAACATGTTTATTTTCAACTTCCGCGTTTCTCGCTAAGCATTAATTTGATTAACTATACGGGGTTTTTGTTAAAACCGGTTACCGTATAAAAAATGAATTGTTTTTTACATGCTATTGAATAAAATACTGCCTAATTGCATGATTTATGTGTGTTGATCATAAAATAAACTGTATAATTTCACTAAAATTTTATGTACAAGTGGTGTAAGTAAGGTAACGTAAGAGGACTGAATTGTTGTATAATAGTCGAATAACGTTGTTTTAAGGACTTTTTATTTTTATTAAGCCTTTTGTTGCGATAATTTTGTTTTTTAAAGGGAATTGTTGTATTAAATGATTCTATAGTGACTTTTACAAACTTTTATACCTATTGTATAAGAGTTCTATAATGTACTATATAACTAACAGCTACAACATTATAAAATAGCTACTTAAGCTTGTCTTATTGAAGCTGTATAATGTTGTATAATAAATATTGTATATCATTCAATTGCGTTGCATTATAAAACAATTTTTAGTTGCATAGTGCCTAAATATTCTTCGTTATAAAACAGTTATCGTAGACCGTTCCATTTGACAATAAAATATTGTTTAAGGCATTTCTTTGGGATAAAATTGTTGTTTTATAAATCGCCATGTTTAAATAAGCAATTCTTGTACCGCTATCGCCGCCATTATGAGCAATTGAGTTGGAAACATGAAACTATATTGAAAAATGTGACTTTATCATTATTTAGAGAATTATATTGTGAAAGAATATCCATATGAAGTGATAAACTATTAAAATATTTAAAAAAAGTATTCTAGGATATTCTATTTTATTATTTTTTTTAAGTATCTACTTGAACCTGAACCAGAATTGAAGCGCTTCATTTTCTTGCCAAATATATACCTATAATCTATCAGTAAAATTTACGGCGCATCAAAATTTGTGCTATTAAACCATCCAAATGAAATTATAATTTTTACTATCGATGTCCGCCCAAGCGGCCCAAGTCGTTTTGATAAGTCTCCATTTCTACAAATGAAATGTATGATGCACGTTCAAGTTGAAATATAATTTGGTTCTGGTATTCTACACTAAAAAATGAAATGCTCTTATAAACTGATAGATGACAAAATGTTTCCATTGTGTTCGAAATAACAGCATTATAAAAAAATATATTGCATTATACAACCATTTGGTGAGACCTTCAATCCCATTTTATAGATGTGACTACATGACACAATATTTAATCATTAATAGCTGTATAAATGATTATAAAACAGTCGATTAAGAGTTGTATAAATGTGTATTAAACAGTTATATAAGAGTTGTATAAATTTTTAATAGAACTGTTATACAACCAAACAATTGTATAAAAATGGACCCTTTTTAGTTGTATAAGGATCATTTAATTGCTTTGTAGACCTTTATAAGAATTTTAGCATCTTATAAGACATATCTTGTAGCTGTTTATACAAACCTTATAGAAATTAGTATGCTACTTGGGGTAAAACTCCAAAATTTGTTCTGGATCGACAGCCAGGAGTTTTACGAAATTAAAAAGATAGTATTGATAAAATTGGTCTTCGAAAACTTAATTAACAATGGATAAGGAGATAATAATAGCACTGTGGTCCGCAATGGAACGCGGCAACTCCGCAGAACTAATCTGGCAGAGGAGTAACGTCGATCGGTGACAAGTTGGTGCAAGTGTATCGTGCCGAAAATCGTGAATCATGCCGTTGCATGACATGCAATTATCGGGGAGATGAGCGGAAAACCGCAAATATCACTGCGGACGGTCATAGAGAGATGCAATATTTTATTTAGAGAGAACCGTTGTAACCTAACTGGATTTTCCTCTCTACACGAGATGGTTTTCCCAAGATGAAAGGGAATGCAAACCGAAAAGGAAATTATATAAACTGTGTTAATTCACACGTGGTGTCATTGGAGTTGGCGGTTTACCAAAACTTTCAACAACTTAATGGTTGAAAATACAGTTAAGGCATATTGAGTTGAAAATGTGTGTTTGTAGATCTTCTAAAGGTTTTAACATCCAGATGATGAAAAGAAAATTTATATTGTAAAAAGTTTCAGTCTTTCTACTACACCAGTTCAAACAGAACTGGCTGGTATCTAAATTGTTATATATAATACCACGAGAGTGAAAATTTTGTCTGCAAAATTGTTCGATTGTCATGAAAGTTTGTGCTTGGCAATTTTGCGGATGACATTTTTAACAAAACCACGAGCTGTCAGGCGAGCGGTTTTGGATTAAATGTTATGAGCAAAATTATCTAAAAGCAACAAACTTGAATACGACAAGAGAAAAATTTTACCTTACAAAATTTTTAATTGAGTGGTAATCGACATGACTATTTCACGAGAGAAGAACTAAAAATCATATGTTTAAATCTTTTATTTATTGCAAACTTCAATTATACAAATCCGAAAAAATAATAACATTATGAAAAAAAATTACTTATTTCTGTAAAAAGTACAATTATTAGCATTATTTCGAGGATTGTTTTGCATCATAACCTGTGATAAATTTAAGTTAGAAACTGAGGATTCCTTTTCTTTACTTTTATTTTCTCGAAGGTTCTCTATAAGTTGGAAATGATGTTCTTCATTTAATTGTAAATATGGTTTCAAAGAATGAGCAGAAGAATGTCCTGTAAGCTTAATTACTTCTTGTTCACCAACTACTTCTTTTGCTAATGCAGATATTGCAGTAGCTCTATGTGGATGATTGGTTATTTTTATTTTTTTGTGTCTATACCAATTGATTCTGCCGATATTTTCGTCCACTTTGAAATTGTTTTAATTCCCAATGGGGAATTTTTGTACCATATTCCTTTCTCCCAATTTGGATGTACTGTTAAAAATAATCTTGTTGTTGTTAGATAAGGATTGGATTCTCTTTTTTCAATAATTTTTAAAAATAAACGAACGGGACACAAATTGTTGTTAGCAATATTTCTTACCAGCCACTTACTGCCAGATAAAGCTTTTGATCCTCCTTGTGTCGTTTTGGAAAAGATTGGATTATATTCTACCCTGCCAGTAAAATTACCTTTATTATCATATTCTTTTTTAAAGTAATTAATATAACAATTAGCAGCTTCATTTCCACGTTATGATAATTCGAACGAACATAAATGAAAAAACTTTTTTTGTAACCCATCAGGATTATCTTCAGACTAGCTTTCTACCATTTCCATTAATTCTTCTTTGGTAAACGCGTTAGAACTTCTTTTTCTGGTTTCAGGTTCAGCCTGAAGCTTTTTACGTTTTGTATCCCTTGCCAAATTTATAGGTAATATCTTTAAATGGATAAATTTTGATGTTAAATTCTTGAAAATATTTTTCCTGAACCATTTGAGCAGTCGTATTCCAAAGTGTTTTCACACTAGCTTCAGTCTCTTTTTTTCATGTTAAAACCATAATCTTCAAGAATTTTTGCTACAACTTGTTCAGAAGTATCCTTTTCTAACGTATAATTACGTGCGTCCAGAAACATTCTAAACTGTTCCCACGTAGACTTTTTTGTCTTCATTGTTGTTAGCATTATTTCTTACCAGCCACTTACTGCCAGATATAGCTTTTGATCCTCCTTGTGTCGTTTTGGAAAAGATTCTTCCATGCCACAAAATCTGCATTCTTCTTCCTCCACTATTTTGAGTTTTTGCAGGTGCCCATTCAGGCGACAATGTCCCGTTAGGATCCCTGTTGAAGTTCTTAGCGCAGTTTTACTTTGACTTAAGCATTCATTTGATCTCAACAGGTTGTAGTCACCCAGAAGAGTCTTTGATTGTATAAACACAAATAGATCTTTCCAATGGTCAGATCTTCTCTTTTTCTCGGCTTTACCTATTTCTTCCAATATTACATTGGGGCTGATTCGGCATAAGAGTTCAGTCCCCCTCTTTGCTAGTTCGTCTGCTATTTCGTTTCCTTCTATTCCAGTGTGTCCTGGAATCCATAGTAAGGTGACTATATTGTTCTCGCCTAGTTCATTGTGTTTATCTAGCCATTTCCATATAAATTTGGAACTGATTACACAAGAGCTCAGAAAAACTATACATGAAAATTAAACCGGTAGGATTGACAATAAGTCGTCTTGATACATCATGAAAAACTCAGTGGCGCACCTTAACTAAGGGGTACGAAAACACAAATATTTTGAACAATGATTGAACTCAGTTAAATGATATTTGATCAAAATAATAAAATTGTAATTTTCAAATAACAATAACATTATTTTCTTCGTTTAAATCGCCGAGCAAAGCTCTCTCTTTAATTTTATCTCGTTTAAAATGCCCACTCATCGTATGACGCCCCACCGCCCCACCCATTGTCGCAAGGTATTCATAAACAGTTTTATTCAACTAACTAGACAAGGCTGATGACTCATACGAGGGTGACACACTGTTCATGAAAACGACGAAACGGCTTTTATTATCGATATAGTCGGTCTTTCTCCCAATTGGGCCATTAAAACAGAATATTAGTTAGAGATGGAAAGAAAACGTTGAGTACTGTTGATATTTTTAACACCATAAAGCTGAAAATTGAAAAATGAAGAACTGTCATGATTTGAACATCATTCCATTCACCCATCCCCTTCTGTATAGCTTTTTCAATCATTTTCCTTGCCTTTCTCTGACAGTTTGGAGAGAGTCGGTGGAAGCAACTGGAACTAAATTGAAATGAACAGGCTAGGCAAGTAATGAAACGTCATAGATCCAAGGCCATGCTAATTAATCTAGATGGCTGTGTCTTGGAACTATGGAAAGTGTGTCTCCAGTTTTCAATAGGCTACTACTTCATCTCCATTTTTAGTTTCTATTCAGTTTTATCTCAAAAATGCTCCAGTGGAAGCAATTTGTCACAAATAATGAAGCCCCATCGGAAATTGAAGCGTTTTCAAGAATCTTCTTCAATATAAGTAATTCAAATGAATATTCATTTTGCATTAAATAACGTTTCCATCTCTTTCTTGTGCATTATCTCTCGTTAAACCGAAGTATCCAGAACGGTTTACTAAAGGAACAAGACACACTGAGTGATAACGATATGAAATTTCCGCTGTAATAGAGAGATAATTATTTTTGGAATTGGAAACGTACTTAATCAAAATTTTAATTGGCATATAAAATGTTTCAACGGTTTGTTAGTTTGTTTTTAATATCAGTTAAAATGCAGTTAAGTAATACGGGAAGTTGTTCGTTTTTTTCAATAAGAGATGTTCTTTTTTAGTTTTCGATTATTAATGAGGTCCAAATCGAGATTAAAAGATTAAAATAATATATTTTAGGCAATTTGCAAATTGGGCACTTTTAACTGGGAGGCTAGTGAAGCTTGCTAATATTTAAAAAAGTGACGTAATAGTTATTTACGTAACTAGTTATGAAAAGAGCGATATATTGTTCAACAAGCGAAGTATTTGCCAAAACAAGCGCTAGCGAGTTCTGCAAATTAATAAAATAAAATCTTCAATTACAATGGTAATATTAAAGTGGATTCAAATGGTGTTACAAGTATTGTTACTATGAAGTATTCACCCAGAAAATTGACTTACTTTAAATAAATGTGTCCTTAATAATGTTTTTTTCAATGTTTATAAATCTTAAAATACTATTGAATTAAAATTATGGGTTAATAGAGTACACGCAACTACTGAAGATCCCTACAGATAAACTGGTGGTATGAATGAATGAATATATTATGCTACCTACGGCACTGAAAACAGGTTGTTTTTTAAAGGGAGAATAATTAAACACTATCAACAAACACCCTTTTTATTGCAGTTTATGAAAAATAATTCAATATACTTTTAAAAAACTAAAATAGTAACTCTATATTCTATGCGATACAAATTTGTGTCACGTTATATATCTACTTTTATGAATTTAATTTTAACCCAGAATAACAAAAACTTACCAACTGGTATATAAATATGTGTATTCGTAACATGTATCTACAATAACAAAACTAACAGTAGTATATTTTTGTTTCAGATAAATCTGCGCCTCATTCTCGTTAGCGGGAAAACAAAAGAGTTTCTATTCAGTCCGAGCGACTCTGCCGGGGACATTGCTCAACATGTTTTCGACAATTGGCCAGACGGTAAGTTTTTATCAGTTCATGCCAATTTTATTGTTCGCTATCCGTCATCCTAAGCGATGTATTCGAGACGGATTTTTTTTTTGTATATTATACGCTAGTCGGTTGAAACTTTTATCAAAACTTTCCATATAGCATGTCACACAAAATATACAGGGTGTCTCATCTAAAAATACACAAGTTTATGTCATAATATCTACTTACCTGAACCAATATCTTGAAAACCCATCCAATTTGGAATTTTCGCCGGCACCACCTCAGCATCCTAGGCTTGTTGTGGATACTCCTAGTGTTCTGACTACAGTTCCCTGTATTAGCTCATACAGGTTCTTTGCTGGTTGGTTGTAGAAGTCTTCTGGAGTCATTTGGGGTCTACCATACAGTTTCTGCCTCCTGTGGTCCAGCGTCTCACAGTTGCATAGTATATGCAGAGCTGTTTCGGTATCCTTTTTGCATCTTCTGCATGTCTCCGTTATACAGCCCTATTTTGTTCAGGTACTCCTTTGTGGGAAAGTGTCCCGTAAGTAGCCCCGTTATGGTGCGTAGTTTGTTCCTGCTCATTGAGAGCAGTTCTTTCGCTACTTTTTCTGATGGTTCTTTTATGAATTTCTTTCCATGTATTTGACGATTCTGCTCTTGCGAGTTCGTCAGCTTTTTCATTGCCAGCGATTCCTTTGTGACCTGCGACCCACTCCAGTGTTACACTGTTCCGAGTCGCCAGTCTTCTACGTTCTTCGCCGCATTCCCATACCAGCCGAGATGTTACCCTAGAGCTCTGTACACATTCTGGTCCCCAAAAAGGATGTTCCAGCACTCCTCTTTGCTAGTAGTGTGTTAAAAAATCAACTTAAATATTTGATGTGTTTCCAGATTGGTGTCAAGAAGCCGTCTCAAAGGCCGAAATACTCAGACTCATCTACCAAGGGCGCTTTCTTCATAGTAACGTTACTTTAGGTGCTTTAGGACTGCCTTTCGGAAAAACAACTGTAATGCATTTGGTTCCGAGAGAGACCCTTCCAGAGCCTAACTCACAAGGTAACAAAAAATCACAATAAATATCAATCTTTTTTGATTTACCAGGTTTTTGTTGTTTTTCAGATCAACGACAAAAGAGCAAGGGCGGTAACAGTAGTTGCTGTTCGACGTCTTGTTGCATTTTGTAAGCTGCAAGGCCCTGCCACTACAACAAAGCAAATTTTATCGAAGAAGACTCCATACGAAACAAATTAGTTTGAAGTTAAAAGTAAATAAGTGTGTTTTAACTCGAGATGCAGTTAAGAGGACTTAACCTAAAACATTTTTAAGTAAAGTTGTGATATACATGTATAAAAAAAAAATCGATACTCAATGTGCCAGACTAGAAGTGTGTGATCGAGCGAACACTGCAGTTATCTTGTACCGGGTGATATTTTTAAGCTGGCCATACTCTGTAGGATAGTTTTCGTTATTTTTATGGAATTTGAATTTAATATTTATGATAAATAGAAAATTTTAGGTAGTTATATATTATACAGACGTCAAAAAAATCCGGCCAACTAAAATTTTACAAATTTTTGGAGGCCAAATTTTTCCGAATGTCAGTATATAATATTTACTCTGTTTTAGCTGATTCAATGGCGTAATTTTTTTAGTATTACTTTCGAATTATCGAAATTTATTTACCAATGAAAAAAAACATGGTACGCCATTGTATAAATGCACCTTAACTATTAATTTAAAGTTTTTGCTAATTTTACGCATTTTTAAAAATTATTTACAGGGGGGTTATGTTTAAGATGATCATCCGGTAGATATTTTGTGTAATTATATAGTTGTATATTGTTTTATATTTTAGAAATGTAATATTTTATTGTTTTTTTTTCTCCCATACATTATTCATCCCTTACCATTTTGTAAATTTATCCATCTTCATCTGTCAGTAAATATTTAACATATTTGAAGAAAAAATATTACCTACTTAATGTAATTTAAAATAAATAAATAAAAAGCAACTTATCGAACATTTTAAAAAATGCATTTAAAAAATTGGGACGGCACAAAGAAAAATTGAAATTTTGTTAAAATATAAATAATTTTTATAAAATTTTATTTATAGAATTAAATTATTTTCTTGTTGTTATCAATGCTTAGACTCCATCCCAACCTTATATTTTCAGCTCACATATTTTTTTTTTATTTCATCTCGGAATTTTTGAAAAAAATATTTACTATCAAAATTTTTAAATATCAATTTAGTGAAAAATGTAATTTTTGATAAAAAGTTTTGCTTGTTCTGAAACCCCATAAAATGAAATAAAATTCAAGTTTTTCATAACCCGTCTCATTTTATGGCCAGTTTTATGAAAACCTGGAGTCTGACTTTTTGACATTTCTTCGCATATTGGCTAATATCTCGGAAACCTTAAGGTTTGCAAGGTTCTAGTCTACGCCATTCGATTTAGAATTGGATTTTCTATAAAAAAGGGAATTTTCCACATCGAAAAACCTTGAATATGGATTTTAGAATTTTCAAAACGTCCCCACCGAAACTTATACTAATTCGCGAAGACTCATAATTTTCAAAATTCCTCTTTTTATAGAAAATTCAATTCTGAATCGAATAGCGAAGACTAGAACCTTGCAAACCTTAAGGTTCCCGAGATAATGGCCAATATGTGAAGAAATGTCAAAAAGTAGACTCCAGGTTTTCATAAAAACTGGCCATAAAATGAGACGGGTTTTGAAAAACTTGGATTTTATCTCATTTTATGGGGTTTCAGAACAAGCAAAACTTTTTATCAAGAATTACATTTTTCACTAAATTGATATTAAAAATTTTTTCGTGGACACGCTGTATAAATCTGTACAGCCTATAACAAAAGAGGAACTAAAATTTCGTTTCCTCCAAATTTATAAAGTATCCGATCAGAGGATATGAAATTTTATTTTTGAAAAAGAAGATAAGAAAGTGGTTTGAATTCTTTAACATTTTTTTAAAATATCGATAAGTGCTAGAATATGAGTAATATTATATGTGCTAGCTGTTATATGATATGTACGCTATTCGTTAGAACAAAAAATAGGTATTACTGTTTTTATTAAACAGCGTTGGAGTATTATTAAATTTAATTTTTTTCCCCTTTTTTACAGGACTTTTTGTCGCGATATTTTCAAATTATATAACATTCCTCATACACCTGTTTTTATTTTTTATTTTAACAATAATGTGTTTTTAGCGATAACAAAAAGTGGAAAACACCATTTTATCCATTTACATACATAAATTCATTCGATGTCCACCACAAAATCAATTCTGGTTAATTGGAAATTGTTGTTTAATTCATTTACGTTGTTGTGTAAATTTTTTTTCGACGACGTTTTGTGATATTTAATTTTTTTACGTCGTGAAATTGCTGGGTAATAATTGAACATTAGATCAAATTTTTTTTATTGAAAATATATTTCGCGTTCTACCGAACAGCGTACGAAATATTTTCCAAAATAGTACTGCTTTTATCTCGAACGTTTTTTAAAAAAAATATAATGTATCTTTTAGAACATCACACAAAATTATCTATATTCGTATATTTATATATTTTTAATTTGTATTTTTTTTGCAAACACATTTAAATAGGTCGCAGCTAAAATTGGGGTATATGCAATAATAGATCTGAGAAATGTTTTAAAAAAAAAGTTTCAGTGTCTAAAATTAATCCCCGCTTAGAAAATATTTCACTATTTTCTTCCCAGCGGACAAATTGTTTTATAAATTTTTTATTTGACTTATAACAAGCCGAAGAACTTGAATCCACTTTAATTCAGTATATTTCAAGTGTAGAATATTTGCAAAATTTTTTTTCTCAAATACCTCAAGGGACATTTATTTTGATAACTTTGCGCCAATGTTGTGACTTTTATAATTAACTCAGAATTAATGATATTATCTTCAAAATCGCTTACGGAGATTGTATGAGTAAGACAGAGAGAAAATACGTAAACAAACCTGTATTACAAATTCCACCAAGTAAAGAGATAAGAAATGAATAAATAAAACCAGACAGAGTTGAACCGACCTAATTTTCATTTGTAGTTAAAACTTGTTAGTCTACAATTAGATGGATACGCCCTTTTCTTTCATACTCCTATTACCTGTCGGGTATAAATATTTGCAATCTATAATCATATCCTTATACTAACTGAAAAATATAATACTATTATTTTGTTTCAACTATACGGGTATTCATCGTATGTACAACTATATTCACAAGTCCGACTCTGTTTTACCGCAGCAGGTGGTGTCCTATTGAATGGTTAGATTATGTAATCGAAACGAAAATTTCTGACAAAAACTGATTTTGTGGGTTTATTAATTAAATTACAACATTGGCGCAATGTTATCAAATGTTCTATTTTTCAAGACGAATAAGTTCTTGACAATATTCAAAATCTAGTATCTGCAAGATTTCAAAACTCCTCCCTTCACCCTAAGGCTGAACTCAGGCGGACCACAGCTACTATTTTGTGTTTCTGTTCTCGTCATCTGTCGCTGTGGTCCGTCTGAGTTTAGCCTAACGACCCAACCACGACCTCCGACCACATTTATGAAGTTGTCGTGACGCGTTGCTGTGGTCCGTCTGAGTTTAGCCTAAGATTGAAGCCTATGACTCTGTTCAGTAGATATCATCTTCTCTATCAAAGGCTCTAAATAATTTCGTGCAGTCATATGAAAATTATCACCCAGCTGGTGAAATGTTATTTCCTCCAATTTCTATTAATGTTCATACCTTGTAAGAAACTCCATTACCTGCCTGGTCATTCCTGTAGAAAATCGCAAACAGTCTAGTTGCGTCTGTATTAATTTGATTGTAAGTGAAATTAAAATGTCTTCAGACGAGGGGAATGACAAAGAAAAAGGTATCAATCTGCTAGTAGCAATGCAATTGCAAGAAAGACCTGAAATCCTCACCAAATCACAAATTCCACATATACAAAATAAAAAAGAACGAAAAATTGGAAAGCCATTAACCGTTTCGCAACTAATGAAGAAAGTAAACAATATGAACACGAGACTGAGGAATAAGGTTGACAAAATCAAAATTGGCAATAAAAAAATTGTTTTGAAGCAGTGGGAAAAATTTAACATTGGATTAATGGATGGAGAGGAGAATCCGACCATAGGTAAAGCTTTCTGTTGATGTATTCATCACTGTGTTGATTCGGTTTCCAAATCTGAACGTGCGTGCAATCAATCACTCCAATAGCACTTGGAAACTGATATTTTCCTTGCCACGCTTCGCTTATTTTGTGTTGGGTTGACAGAAATTTGATCCATAAATGGGGATTTTCAATTATTTTGTTCATTACAAATGAAATTGTTTTTAAAACAGTCGACTGAGTGATTCTCAATTCTTCTACTACACCCATCTGAAATCCAGGATTGGTCATATATCGCAAGAAAACCTTCATTTTATGATTTGAAGAAAGGGCGCCTCGTCTTCTTTCAACATTTTATCCCGAAAAGTACGTTGCCACCCAATTTACATTTTCTTCTCGAAATCTGTGAAAAAGATTTGAAATTTCGCCAAATTAGCTTCCCTTCGCACTTTGTATTGTTTCTGTACCCGTAAATTCACGAATTCTGCCATTTTATGACCAGATTATTGCAAGGTGCATCTCCTACTAACGAGATGCAAAAATGTTGGAGCAAATGCTGAACTAAGTAAGCAAAGCATACAAGATGAGCAAATACTTAAACGTGACTAGATGCTCATGCTTCTAATATAAGTTTAAGCAAAATCTTTTATTTAAATTTGTATTCATAAACTATGTAGCATTTGCTTCAAGTTTTGCAAAGGTTGTGCTCATTTTTATTCATACGGCCCAATATCACGTCAAAGGCTTTAATTGTGGATACCATCAATATTTTGAGCTGTTCTATCAACGACATACTCAAATTTGTATTTTCAACCAACAACTTGAAGTGATTTGTACTTCCTTTTGTCATTTCTCAGCTCTGATCGTTGGATCAATTCTGCGGTTGTTTTAAAATGGGTGAGTTTTGTAAATTTTTGGAGATACAACGTTCCATGCACTTTTTAAAAACCTTCCATTATGTTCTGACTCAAGCAGGACTATGGGCTGGATTTCTAGCTAAAGTACTTTTATCAAATAAATACATAAAATCCACCTATTTTTTAGCACCCAATTTTATTAAAATCAAAAATGCATGTATGGATTTGTAATTGCTTCGAAAATGACCTGTAATTTGAAAAAAAAAAAAAAAACCCATCATTTTTGTACAATATGTTGATTTATGAGTTACATTAGAAACATTTATTTTTATATTTAGTTCAATTGTATAAAGAAAGTCATTGTAGAATATAGTAAATCAAGGTACTTTAAACAAAAACTCCATATAAGGTTTCCTGGCCGCAATTTCTCATTCGAAAACTCCTGAAACGATGTACATATCCAAACCGCAAGAAGAAAACTCTTATTAGAAAATGGGGAGGATCACTAAGAGATGAAATCCTTTCAAATATATTTCAATCTATAAAAAATAATTATGGAGATTACATTTTTGAAAATTAGTGGTCTTCCCTATTACAACGCCGTTTGAAAGTTGCCTGTGGAAATTGATCCAGGAAAATCGTTTTAGATTTACGAGATTGATCAAATCAATTCAGTGTTAAACAATATTTCCAAAAAAAATGCAAAATAACGTATTACTTAAGTAGATATATTTGAGTTACCTCGAAAAATTGAAAAAAGTTTATCGAGAATCTATTTTGAAGTATATCTTGTGTCGTAGCTGTTGGATTGTTGAAAATACTTTCTATCTCTCTGAAAGAACAATTAACTATCACTTAAATCATCCCAAAAGTTGATTTTTCAAAGCAGTAAAAAAAATTGAAATTAATTGATTCCCCATTATGATTTTGTTCACCACCAACTAGTAACCTTGAGGAAACATATTTTTGTCAAGATTAACACTTCGTTACACTGCTGGGTCTGTAGAATAAATAAAGATTGCCAGTCTGGAAATCGCAGTTTTGTGAAATAAAGGTAATCATATTGTAAGAAGGAATATTTCTTTATGTGGAATTTAAAATATTGGATATTTTTCAAGCAGAAGAAGGAAACATATCAGAATCGTCGCAGCTAGAGAGGAAACTGTCTCTAAGAATCTTGTGCACTTAACATAGAGGCAAGAACTTGGGAAGTAAAACTCTGCACGGGCGTGCGTGATTTATAATATGCCATTTCTTTGACATATTTTGATCCATTTGTCTTTAACCACAGCTAAAGGATCATTAAGTTTGTAATTGACAAATTTTGAGTATTTTCTCAGTCCAACAAAGACCATTTAGACCTCCATAAAAATCATCCATCCATCAATCTTATTTATTTCATAACCAGCACGAATAATCCTTCCAAAAATAAAAAATATCAAAGATCTAGTGATGTTAAAATGTTTCAAATGGAAAATAATTTATATCGTTGAATGTCCATATTGAAAATTTTATAATCATCCCCCTTTATTAACTTTTTTTGAAACACAGGGTGACTGAAAAATATACTACAGTATATTAGATGTTAAGATTATCTATCCTAAATGTTTTTTCATGTAAATAAGTACAAATAATTAATGTTTGGACCATCGATATTGGGTTTTGAATTTTGTTGAGTTACGCAGAATTATGTAACATGAAGTTTTCCAACTCCTTTTTAAATTATGTTTTGCCGCACGTTGATTTGACAATATATTAAATTAAAACGTGATAATGAGCGATGAAAATTCCTTGAGCACGTTTGTATTCGAAGATAAATCACGTGTAGCATTTCAAAGTTATTTGTATATATAGATTTTATTTCTTATCCATCGTATCGTGTTCTTAAATACACCGAGATGTTTTTAAAACGTTTTTTAACAAATAAGTTTTACTTTCAGAAAGTGCCCATCCTCATTGTAACCTAGCTAGACATTGACACGCTACGTGCTCAACTCAGTTTCCTTGCGAGGTCAACTCCAACTCTGTAAAGTTCATTTTCCACGTAGCAACAAGTCGCTGCGAGAAAAAGTACAATCAGCATATCGATAGTTTGTTGCTGCGACTCATCCAGGCATAGGGGAAACGTAACGTGTTGCCAACTTGATTGACCATGACAGCAATGTCAGAGCGAAGCAGCCAATAGAAATTTTGGGTTGGTGCGACAAAATCCACCAGAAAAGTTACCAAGTCGCAGCGTCTTTTCGCTCGAAAATGGAACCAAGTTCTAATTCATGCGGCCGACGCGCCCAACGAAAAAAAACGCCAAGTTGTATGCAACTTTTTCGAGCTGCAGCGTCAACTCGCACCGTGGAAAATGGACTTAGCTTGATGGAAATTTCTATCAACAAATGCTACTCCCTATGAATTTTTTCTATCAACTTTGGGCCAGCTGAAACATTTTTCAGAATTTTTGTATCTTTCGCCCTTTAGTTGCCAGTATTTATTATTTATTTCCATTTGTTTTATCTTTTATCCTTAATAGCAAGAGTCTTCGGTTCAATACCCGCCGAAATCGTTTAATTTAAAAAAAAATTGTCAGTTTTGAAGAAAAATGTAGCTGTACAAGAAATTTCCTTCGTAATCTGTTCACGACTGATTCATCATTTTGCAGCTGGCCAGATTTGGGAGTCCCGACTACAGATGCGCACTGAGCATTTTCGTGCTCTTCACTCGCAATTAACAAATTTGTTGATTAAAGCGTTTTAAAGGCATCTTTAGTTTGTTAATCATAATCGAAGATACTCGCTTATAATTCACAATTTATATCATTTTAAATACTGTGTAATATTTTAAAATGAACCGAATAAAATGCTAATGTCCGCGACTTGTCAAGAAACTGCTTTATCGACAGATATTTATTAAAAAATCACCACCCTGACAGTCATTTGTTAAAAAGCTGCACCCTCGGCCTCCCCAAATAAAAGGGGCACATCATTTACAATAAAAATTAATTATTAATGTTGAATATACAATATTAAGGTGTTAAGACTTCAAATAAATTTCTTAATTTTTACTATGTAAATGAAGGCTATATTTTTCCTATGTATTGTTTATTTTTTTGTTCATTAAAATAGATTAAAGATTATTTTAAAAATGGTTTTTTTATTGTATAAGTTTATTTAAAAACCAGGAGTAATTTAAAAAGCCCAACTCACACCACTAAAAGTTACCAGGTTGGTTACTAAAGGGTGTGTTCCGAAAACGTAGTCAACAGTCTTGTTCC
>CAJUYG010003541.1:1401-20868 GCA_910591675.1 Galerucella calmariensis | reverse complement strand
TTGAATGTTATTATATTAGAGTGTTTTTTTAGATTACAATCCAAAGGAGGGATCTGATTTTTTGTTTCTCACTATGGTACCCTCACAGGTAACAGCTCTTCAGCAAAATAAAGGTATTTATTGTTGTAAGTTTGATATAATTTAACTGATACAAAGTTTCTGTAGATGCGATGAAAGAATCTGTTTTTTATTCCCCAGTTGGGAAGGTGACAACAACAACCAAAACCTATTCAAGGGAATTGATTAATGGTGAGTTTTTTTGCAACTCGTTATGATATAATTTTGGCAGTCATACAATGTACCTAAGAAATATTAACATAATTTTTATGTTACAGCTATTCCATCCACGAGCCGGGTGTGTGAGGAAGACATTTTGCAGAGCATCAAGCCATTATCAAATAATGGTATGTATCAATTAAAATATCTTCTATATGTGTCTTTTGTTATATTATTTGATTTGTTTAATTTCCATAAGAAACAAACTGAATAACATGTTTTATAGTACTATATTAGTAAATGATTAAATTGTCTACAGATACTGCAAATATGTATGCTCCACCTCCCAGAAGTAAAAAAAAGAATTTCTCGAAGAAAGGTACAAGCGTTTTTCAAAGGTCAGTAGTGAGCTATATGAATAAAAATATCCAAATTTAATTAGATAATATAATATATTAGTCATGATAGTCATAACCAAGTCATAATTATAAGCAAACTAGAAATGGATGTGTTTCATGTTTTCTTCAATATACATCTGCCGATCTGTCCACAGATACAGTTGCTGATAGATAAAAATATTTTTTTATTTGTACGAGACAATGTTATTCTTAAAAAATATCTTTGAAATGAGTACATTTAACATTTAACTCAAATTACTTTCTTTATTTGCAGAAGCCGAGGCATCAACAAAAAAAGATTTTTACAAGACAGTGACCCTCATAAAGCGCCTTAGAGCGAAAAATGTTGACCAAAAAGATATAAAACATTTTGTGAAACTAGTTACTGAAAAGGAAGGATTAGTGAACATCTTGGGTAATTACTCGAAAGTGGCCCTCAATTTTTTTGAATCAAATCTGAAAAATTTGCGTATGAAGCCCAAGGGGCGTAGGTTCTGCCAAGATGACAAATTGTTTGCACTGTCATTGTACAAGAAAAGCGCCCGAGCATATCGCTTCCTGTCCAAGTTTTTCAGCTTACCATCTCGGAAATCTTTAAACAAAATCCTGAATAGTGTATCCTTTTTACCAGGTGTAAATGAACACATTTTCACACATTTAAAGATCCAGGTCAGTAAGCTGGGGGAGGAGGACAGGTATTGTGTTTTAATGTTTGATGAAATTTCTCTCAAAATAATTTACTACATTTATTGTTCTTCCTGTTTGTCATTAAAAGATGTAAAAAACGTTTTATTTGCTGTGTACTTTTTATTTTAAATAAAATATATAAACTTGATGATTGTTGCTTTATTTTTCCCACTCCAGGCATTATATGGTTCATTTTTTGACATTTCATTTAATTTAACTTGACTATTTGATTGCTATTATAGTGATATCAATCAAAATGTTGAGTTACTTTGAATGAAATTTCAAAAAATGTACCATAAATGCCATATTGCAATAAAAATAAAATCACAGTAATTTTGAATATGGCGCCAGCCGCGAAAAACTGTAAATTTACAGGAATCTTCTTTTTCCACTGTTAGCGGAGATCACAACCATGTCAAATGTGTTGGAGTTTCATTTTCCGACCTGTAAGATGGCGCCACTGGTAAAATTAATTCGTCATTTGAAGCGCCACGGGTCAGATTCCCATCTATCAGTGTTATGTTATCTATGAATTCAACCTCAATACGTTTCCATAGTAACCCAAGTAATTTTATTAGGAATTTCAAAGCACCATTTATTTGGGAATAAAATTATCGCGTTTTTTTTTTAAATCAATCAATATCTGTCGAATTTTAAACGATTTGCGGAAAAATAGTATGTTTACCTCGTAGGAAAAGCCACATTCCTGGACGACTGTGAAGATTGCTAAGTCGAGGCGCAAGCCGAGACTTAGCAATCTTCACAGTCGTCCTGGAATGTTAAGCTTTTCCTACCCGGTAAACAATGTACTATTTATATTCAATTTAAACTAGTTGTATGTAAATAATAGTTATAATTCTAACTAAAATGATTTGTTGATTTATACATAAATACCCATATAAACAAATTAAAATAGCTTACAGCAGACAAGCTTACTCTAGTAAATTACAATAAATTTAAGAAATGATTGTTTATTAATTCTAATCTTCGTATGTTATTCTCTATTCGTATATCTTCAATTTGATTTTCATTTTCAACAATTTCATTTCCTTCGTCATGATTTTCTAATTCAGGTAGAATATTTTTTTGGTCAATCGCAATATTATGTAGTATGGCAGTAGCAATAATTATTGCTTTTGATGTCTCCAACGACAGCCTTATTCCCAAACTCAATATTGGGAATCGTCTTTTCCAGACCCCAAAACATCTTTCCACAACATTTCTGGTCCGGATTTGGCTTTCATTATATAATTTCTTAGCCTCAATTACTGGATTATTTAGGGGCGTTTGGAAGTAATTGGTGTTGGCATACCCATTGTCTCCCAAAAGAACTCCATTTCCAAATTCTTTTACTTCACATCTGGCCTTTATTCGACTATTGCTTAATATAATCTGGTCATGTGATGACCCAGGCCATCTAGCAACTACAATGCGAATTTTTAAGTTTGGGTCGCATATAACTTGGACATTCCAAGAAAAATACCCTTTTTTGTTCCGATAGACCTCTGCATCGTGCCCACCTGGTGACTGGATTCGTACATGAGTGAAGTCTATAGCACCTACCACACAGGGAAACTTGGCAATTTTATAGAACTCTTCGTTCATATATTGCCTGTCTTCCAAGCTGACGGGCATTTTTATATAATGTTTCGAAAGTCTTGCTATAGCATAGGTAACTTTCTTGACAGATACACATGCTGATGCTTTACTTACTCCA
Source organism: Galerucella calmariensis (assembly GCA_910591675.1). Classification (NCBI taxonomy): domain Eukaryota; kingdom Metazoa; phylum Arthropoda; class Insecta; order Coleoptera; family Chrysomelidae; genus Galerucella; species Galerucella calmariensis. The sequence goes on along the minus strand of CAJUYG010003541.1, from coordinate 17,850 downwards.
CTAAAATCTGCAACAGTTAATAACATTGAGCCTGTTGCATATAATCTTAATGCCAATAACAGTTTAGTTTCAGCAGTGAGGGCATCATTCCTTTGAGAAACAGATGATATTTCTTCTCTGATTTGCTCTAGAAGATGTAAACATGTTCCTTTTTCTAACCTAAATCTGGCTACAAACTCATTGTCATCTAAGGTTTCGAAGTAATTGATCCTACAATAACGAATTGTTAAAAAATTAATAATTTAGAATTTGAGTTGTTACTTTTCACGTATAATTTTTGGCTTCCTCCTTAGCGGAACCATATCTTCTTCATCAGAAGATTCAAATATTGGAAGATCATTTAAATCCATTTTAAAATTATAAATTACGCTCACGATCAATAATAAAAAATCAGCTAAAATTCGATAACAACACTTTTCGTTAAGTTTTAAAGTTAACGAGAGAAAACATCACATATGACAGGACTGACAGGAGATATCAATTTATATGAACTACTTTCACGCTACTCCCAGAATTGCTATACCGGTGTAAAAAGAGCATCGTAAAACCAACTAGTTTTATACTAGGTATAAATTCTGGTATAACTTTATCCCCAGAATAACTATACTGTTATTTATACCTAGTAAAAATATATATTGTAAAACCGGGGAGGTAATAGTTACTCTATCCTTATTACTGGATTAGGACATGACTTAAGATTCACAGTTTTATGGTAGGAATTGACCAATAACGTGACGTTATGGTGACATCTGTTCTGTTTTTTATTGTGACATGTGTCAGTGCTCGTTCATTAACACAAAACAGTCTAACCTATAGAAGTGAAACTTTATAGGATGACCTTGAATACAAAAATGAGGTTTCAAACCCATCCACCTGAAGCGCTAGTTGCAATTGAGTTGTCGAAACAGGCCTGGCAGCTAATGCCTTTAGCACGAAAAAAAGAAAATATTTTAAAATTCATCAAAGCTGTCATATAATAGTTGTCACCATTGTCTTTTATAGATTGTTTCCTCTTGCCATTTGCTGCTGCTATTTGTGTTTTAATTAGGTACTGTAAGTCTTATCAAGTGTGATAATTCATAATATTTATAATGGTTGGTGTGAAGCGTTGCGTTCCTGAGTGTACAGACATTGCATCAAAACGACATAGGTTTCCCAAACATGACCCTTTGTTGTTGAATGAATGGGTTGCCTTTATTCGCAATCCAAAACAAAAGGAATTAAGCGCTGAACAGATTTATAAATCCTATAAAGTTTGCAACAGATATTTTAGACCACAATACTGTTATTGGGACAAAAAGGGGCCTCTCTCGCAAAGCTGTCCCTACAATCCTTTCAGTATTGATCAAAAAGTGATAGGAAATACGTAATATTATCACTCTTAGGCATTACTTAGCGCGTGGTAAAATGTAAATTGCATTTAGAAATTCCTAAATTCGTTTTAGGTATTACCTGACTTCAGGAAATGGTTAGTGAAATCGGGCATTAGTCATTCAAAAACAAACTTCCATTAAAAAAAGCGTTATGAAATAGTTCTGAACCCATCCACTGCGATCGCTGAAATTCTTCTTCCCTTAGTCTGTTTTTCGGCCTCAGCTGCCTTGCCTATTTCGACAACTCAATTGCAACTAGCGCTTCAGGTGGATGGGTTTGACACCTCATTTTTTCATTCTAGGTAATCCTATTGGACTTTCACTTCTATAGGTTAGACTGTTTTGTGTTCATTAATTTCAAAAATAGCAAGTCATCTCATTATTATCATCTCTCAATTTGTATTTTGTGTTAAAAGTAGTATTTCCGAATTTTGCATGAAATTCACTAACAAATTGAAGAAATCAAAAAAAGGCGTGCTGAGGAGGAACTCCAGATTACTATGCAACGCAAGTACATGAAAAATTTGTGCAACAAAAAGAAAAGGAGAAATTAAATAGGAAATGATGAAAAAGTTATATTTATCTTTGATTTGATAGCTGCAAATTCCTCTTATAACAATGTTTTTGAGGGATTAGCCCAAATTTTATAACATTTAATTTTTCCGATCGGACGAATATTCTCTGCTCCTTCCAATCCTTCCATCATTCTCAAATCATCCGAATAATAATATCTTCCTTCCATCGCAAAATAATTACTACTCACTAAACCAACACAAATACTTAGTAAATATGCATAATTAATAATAATAAACTGAATAATAATATGAACTGATAATACAAAAACGACAAACTGAATTTCGAATTACGATAGGACAACATATTTATACCACTATTGACAGTTCAACAAAACTAAAATTATATTTAGTCGAAGGTTATTCCGAGCTTAAATTACCTATTTCCTTAGATTAAAATTACTACCAAAGTTAGTCCCAGACTAACCTCGAAGTAGCCTATTCCCTGTCTAAAATGCGTTTCATGGAGACTAGACATAAGGAGCACAAACTCTGTATTATGAAAAATGTCCTCGAAGTGCGTTAAATTGTGATGGCGCTCGTGTAGCAAATTGGTCTGAAATGTTTAGTTGGAATGTCATGGTGAATTATTTAAGGTTATGTAAATGGAGATGGTTTGTTTATTTTAACTAGGTTACATTTTATGCTTGGTTATAGCAGATTTCAAGGAAAAAATAAGTGATACTTTTGCTGTTATGGAAATAAATAGTGAGAAATATCTTGAGCTCCCTTCAATGCGAACCTATTCTTCATATTATTATACGATCCTCTTACTCTTTAAAATGAGTGTGACAAATGTAATCATTTGCTTTCAATGCTAAGAGTATCGTGAAATTATTTCACGTACTGTTGGCCAGAAAAAATACAGAGATAGCGGTGTATATTTTCACCGAATTACTATTTGGTGATATTTTTTATCATTTCAGTCTAGCTTGACAACTTTTCACAACACTCGTTTTTACCATTAATTGTTAATTAAGATACAACTTTTATAAATATAAACACTAGACAGAGATTTTTTTAGCTTAACTTGGTCGGCATACTTCACTCTGTCCTCAGACCAATTTGCTACTCTCGCGCCATCTACTATTCAATGCTTTCCGCGGACACTTTTTCGACATTTCTCCTATAGTTTATGCTCCTTATATCTAGTCTCCATGATGCGTTTATTAATAGCGTATCTGTCAAAATTATGGTTTAAGCATAGAATAAAGTTAGTCTTAGGTTACTCCGTGTTTATTAATAAGACCGTTGATGTTTTAATTTGTAGTTCTATGGATAATTACCATTTGTATCGCATCGACAAATGATTTATTTAATCATTTGATACGTTTCGTGCGGTATTATTATGTGAAAAAATAAAAAATTGTGGGTTCAGAAAAACTTATCTTATCTACACCAGTAAATGTCACTTGGAAATTTGATTTTGGCTATTGTAATAACTTGAAATTTAATTACGTTCTTAAACAATTGATTAATCCACATGACAAATTTGTATGAGTTGTAATTTCGCAAAATATTCGTGCTTAGGAAGAAGCATTAATTATTGAAGGTATAAAAAATAATTGAATCTCTTACGTTGGAAATATAATGTATTTCTCTTACGTTGGAAATAGAATGTATGCGAATGAACGGGTGTATTGAAAACGAACTAGAAAAGACAGGTATACTCGTTGGTAAGAATCCGAATTTTCATACACAATAGCTAGAGTTCGAGAAAGAGAGGGCTCTTTTTCCCCCACCTTTGAACGTCCTCCACTTCAAATTTCAACGGTTATTCTACCAAACGCTGATGCGACGCTTCGGTTGATTTACAAAATGAACAGAGTTTGTGTAATCACTCTTAAAAAGCAACTTTTGTTGAATTCATTCACGGAAGAAACTTTGAAAAAGTGTCAAGCGATCTTGCTAATTCGTATAAAGTATAGCGTCGCATCAGCGTTTGGTAGAATAACTGTTAAAATTTGAAGTGGAGGACGTTCAAAGGTGGGGGAAAAAGAGCCCTCTCTCTCGAACTCTAGCTATTGTGTACGAAAATTCGGATTCTTACCGACGAGTTCGTTTTCAATATACCCGTTCACTCGCATACATTATATTTCCAACGTAAGAGAAATACATTATATTTCCAACGTAAGAGATAAAATTCCTTATTTTTTATACCTTCAATAATTAATGCTTCTTCCTAAGCACGAATATTTTTCCAAATTACAACTCATACAAATTTGTCCTGTGGATCAATCAATTAAGAGTATTTAAGAACGTAATTAAATTTCAAGTTATTACAATAGCCAAAGTCACATTATCAAGTGACATTTTCTGGTGTAGATGAGATAAGTTTTTCTGAATCCACAATTTTTAATTTTTTTGCATAATAATACCGCACGAAACCTAACAAATGATTAAATAAATCGTTTGTCGATGCAATACAAATGGTAATTATCCACAGAACCACAAATTAAAACATCAAATGACGTTTTCTGATTGTTAAAATAACAATACAAAACGTAGAAATAGCGTGATACGCAGCCTGAAACTCAAACGGCGCGCGCGGTATACCTTCACCTTTTTCACCTGACTGATGGACGTTGTTCTACTGAACACATGACTGACGGATGTTTTGATGTTCGGATGTTTGATGTTCTGAACCCTCAGACAAAATTTTAAGTTTTAGAAACGAATTGCACTTAATAATTATTTATCATACGTCTATCCGGACTGACTGACCAGCTCTGTTCTAAAGTATGGCTGACTGACCAACACAACTTTTATTTTATACAACAGAGAAGTTGTATAACAATTTTCAGCTTTTAGAAATTCATTTTGTTCACTCGTCAAATGATACACCTTTAATATCGTACCTGAACCACTTGTTCTACGGCACGCTTGACTGACCAGAGCATGTTTGTGTACCCATCGGCTGCAACGATTTAACAAAAAACCAGCCTTTAGAAATTGAAACAGTTCTTTTGGCTCTGGCTCTTGGACTATTATCTCCTCAGCAATTGCGAACATACACATCGCAGTATGTGATGACATCGCTATAATCAGTCATAATTATCTCAAAATAATGGTAAATGAGCGGCAAAAACTCATAGGGCGAGTTGTACCAACAGTCGGCTAAGCCTGGTTTATCTAACCATAGGGTTAAATTTAACAAAAGTTTAAACCGGTACGTGTTGTACCAGTGGTGTTTTCGTGCAGTTTTGTTAATCAATCATTTTGAAAGGTTGGTATCAGTGAATGCTAGACGAATGAACTACTGTGGAGTAAATTACTCACGTTTTGCCAATGGAAAATATAAAAGGTTTTTAATGCGATTCTAACCCCCCGTCTCAGTTTACATTCTCAGTTCCTGAAGTGTTTTTTATTTTTGCATATTATTTTATTTGACTAAAAATAAAAAAAGGTCAGAAAACTTCACGGCCAAAGAAGAACGACTCCTCTTGGATTGCGTAAAGCAACAGTGGAGCGTTATTGAAAATAAAAGGACTGACGCAGTCTTAATTTTAATACATCTAGCGATCGCTACAGGGACTTCGGCATCCTAAAAAACAAATTCACAAACATGAAAAAAAATCCAAAAAAGCTTTCGCGGAAGAGAAACTGCAGAGACTCGGCACAGGTGGCGGAGAATATGTTCCATCTCCTGCCAATGATATTGATGTGGAACTGAAGGAACTTTTAGGGAAACAAGTCACTGACCTGTGCTCTCAAGTTGACGATGTCTTAATCTATCCAAAAATTCCTGGTCATTCCATTTTGTAAAATGGTTAGTTCGTCGCTGAAAGTTTTGTGGGCGTCTCGGATATACTTGTAAATTTACAAGTTCATTAAAATCTTCGTCATCACTAAAATTCAGTATATCGGGATATTCCATTATATTTGGTAAAAATAAAAAATTTACAGAATCCACTGACAGTTGAACAAAGTTTTTAGGTTAGAAAACTAGGGTTATTATTTTAACCACTCATTTTTGGGCGGTTAACAAACCCGTTGTCAAAACTCTGGTTACCCACTGATCCAGTCTGGAACAACACCCATTTTGCTTAAACCATTAGTTATGTTTTAAACCTTGTTGGTACAACTCGCCCATAACATAATATGGCATGTCTACCAACTTACAAGTTGACACCTATTACATGCGTCCCGGTGAAAAACAATCATTTGAGATTTGTAATTCAGTTGTTTTGTATCGATTTAATAATTGTTTCCATTATAAACAATCAGATATGGCTTTCAAAACAATGTCGAAAAAGCACCAAATCAAAATTAAATCCACTTCAACACAATAAATATGTGGCGTTGAAACATACCTCATACCACTTGATGCCAACGACAAATCCGTTGAAAACGGAATACTTCCTTCCACATGAGTGCGTGGTCGAATATTCCAATGGAACTACAAAAGTCAGTGTAGTTTTTTATGTTTCCAGTGGAACTTTCACTGGACTTTCCTTGAGTGATAATTGCATGAAAGTAACTGAGATCAGCCGTACCTATATGACATATTGAGTCGATTCCGCTTATACAAGTTTGTCCTCACCTGTGATATCGAGAAAATATATCGCTAGGTTAAAATGAATCCCTTATAATTACACTTCCAGGATATTTGGTGGAGAGACTCACCACAAGAGGATCTTAAATTGATACTGCTCTCCACGGTGACTTATGAAGTCACTTGATCTTCATTTTTGGCTACGAGAGTTCTGAAAGAACTCGCTTCCATTTCCAATAAATTTACTTCAGCACAAAAGGTCTTGTAGATGATGTACTTCATGATGATGCTGATTTCATGTCCGAGCTGGAAGAGTCCTATCAGTAACTCAATACCCATTAAATTCCGCGGGTTTCCGACTACATAAATGGTATCTTCTGTAAGTTCCTTGTGGCATTACTTATTCTTTTTTCTCTTATTCTTTTGGGAATCAAACCACAATAATGTTTTTAATTTTTTATTTCGACGTTTCGGTAGCGTTCCAGCTATCGTTGTCAAGATTAACTAGTAATAAAATTAATAAAATATTTTTGGTCAAATTTTATTAAGGTCCATTCATAGTAAAATGTGAAATAAAATATTTTATTTTATGACATTCTAAGGATATGATAGTCTACTAGAAATGGAATCCAGTGAAGTGCACGTTCCAGGAACGGTTTTTATTGGGATAGCGCTTTTTTAGCTTATTTTGGAAATGTTGTTAATAAAACGCGTTTGTTGTTACTTTTTTGTGAATGATCATTTTTGTTTTCAAAACATGTATAACTCAGTTTGGTGATTTTGTGTATGAAGTGTGTATCGATTAACAACTATTCCAATGATAAATCATAAGAAAACCTGGATAAAAACTTATGATGCTATCCTGATAACGCGGGTAGGTATTGTTTGTTCAGCCATCCTTTGCCGTTACGTCATACATTGTCCAGCTTGCTCTCTCGTTCATGAAATGGATGAGACGGAATTATGACGTCATTAACGTATTTCTTATCTAAGGTCGACATAAATTTTATCTGTTACTTTTGACAATTCAGTTGTCATATATTGAAAATAATTCTTAACATATGCCATTGATTATAATTTTGAGGTTAAGTGTAAAATAACATTCAACAAATATTAAGACATACGTAAAACAGGAGAATACGTCACCGATTATGACATAACGGCAAAGGATGGTTGAACAAACTATAATTGATTATTGGAAATTTCTCTTTCTAACATTGGTAACCAAATTTGACTACATTCGGCTGAAATACTAGCTACACATTTATCTGCATTTAGTTGTATTAAAGCACTTTCTTTGATTTTTCGTCTTTTATTATTGGGCTCTTTCAATATTATTTTTGTCGAATCCCATTGAATTTTATGCCCCTCTTCCCAAGCATGTTTACAAATACCTGACTTAAAGAACTCCCTATCTTTGATGTATTTTTTATGTTCACTTATTCGGACTTTCAATGGTCTAGATGTTTCACCTAAATAGAATTTGTCGCATTCACAAGATATCTGATATATGCAATTTTTTGAAGATTGTTCTTCATTTTTTGGTTTCGTTTTTGTTAAGATAGATCTCAAAGTATTGTTAGATTTAAAGCTGGTTCGAATATTAAATTGATTACCAATTTTCTCAATTCTTTCTGACAAACCCCTAACATACGGTATTGTCAAGTTTTTAAAAATTATGTTAGCTGAACTATTAATATTATTGTTATTATTATGGGGTATTAACAATGAGCCTTTCTCTATACTCTTGATTTCTTTATTTACAAATTCTGCCGGGTAATTATTGGCATTTAATAGTAGTTTGTGCAACTAGTGTGGATATGATGGCCATATCGCACGAGGACGAAGTTTGAGCACGACGCCGTAGGTGGAGTGCTCAATCGTTCGAGTGCGATATGGACAATCCACACGAGTCGAACAGTATATTTTTTCTACGACCCATTCAAGAAAAAATCTAGAAAATAAACATCTGAATAAACTGTAAAATAAATATAACTTGAAATTAAAAATTTTCAACAATTTTATTCATAATCGTACCAATTCAATTTTATGTCTTCACTAATTTTTTGTGATAAACGTACAGTTTTTAAATGTACAATTTGTATAATGTTACGGTTTCTTTTTTTAAATATGCGATGCTGTTATAAATAGATGTTGCCAGTCGGACTCCCGCAAAAAGGGTACCGTACCTTTATTTATAATAATGAATATTCTGCTAAATATTTCAAGCGTCTGCCTGTTGTAGTTATCAATATTGAGCAGAATAATTATTTAAAAATAAAATTAAAAATTGAAAAAAAATTTCTTCACCCGGAATCGAACTCTGGTCTATGTCATCAAAGTCCGGTATGTTAACCACTCGGCTACCGAGATTTATTAAAAGTACATCTCAGAAGTATTACATACCTTCATAAAAACTGACCTTTATCGGTAGTCCCTTAAATACCCATTTTATTCTGTTTTTAGTATTTGTTATTAATTTATAAGGTTTATTTTATTCAAGTTTATTTTTATAAATAAATATTCTGGATCCAGTGCTTCTGGGAGAGACTTTTTTTGACAAGTTATTTTGACGTTTCTTTAAATTGAAAAAAAGATGAATGACGAGTACTAAACGCGAATGCTGATTGGTGGTTTTCATATACGTTCTAGGATGTATATGAAATCATATACGTTCAGTTAACCGATATGGCCTACATTTCCATTCTCTAAACTGTGCAGGAAATGGATAATATACATGTGGGTGTAGAAAAAACATTTTTCAGTAGAGTTTTCTCCTTTGTGAAATGATTATCATTAGAACAAATGATTCTGGCCCTATCGTATAAAGATTTTACTACCCCTTTTTTAACGCTTATAGCATGATTTGATTCAAAATTCAAATACCTATTAGTGTGTGTTAGCTTTCGATATACACTTGTTTCATACCCTGTAGGTGTTTTATTGATAAGAATATCCAAAAATGGTAAAAAATTGTTTATTTCAATTTCAAATTTTATAGATTTTTCTCCTTCATTTATATTTATTAAAAAATCATTCAGAGATACTAAGTCATAAGGCCATATTGCAAAAATGTCGTCTACGTATCTCCACCAGACAATTGGTTTTAATTTTTGATTATTCACTATTTTGGCTTCAAAATGTTCCATCTAAATATTTGATAGAATTGGTGAGAGGCAAGAGCTCATGGCAAGACCAAAATTCTGTTCATAAAAATCATTATTGAACTGAAAATATGTTTTTGTTATACATAATTTTAATAATTCTATTATTGCTGCTACGCTCAATTTGGTCCTTTCTGTACCGGTACATTTGTGAAGAGACTAACTACATCAAAACTGACCAAATAATAGCTTTTGTTGAACTTTAAATCTGATAGTTTTTCTAAAAAATTGCTATTTTTGATGTATAAATCTGTCTGTCCTGCGAGTGGTTCAATGATTTTTAATATATAATTTGATAGTTTGCTGCATGGGGAATTAATAGTGCTACAAATTGGTCGTAATGGTATGTTTTGTTTATGAATTTTTGGTAAACCATAAAAATGTGGTGGTTTACTGTATTTAGGTGTTAACATTGTTCTTTCACGGTTAGCAAATTCGTTCTTGAATTTGAAAAGTGTCTTATAAATTTTGTTTTCAATTGATTTGGTAGGATCATTTGGTAGCTTAGTATAAGGGTCATTTATTAATAAATCCATTACTTTTGAATCATAATCAACTTTGTTTATAATTACAGTAGAATTGCCCTTATCAGCCGGTAAAATAATAATAGAATCATCTTCTTTGAGATTTTTAATTGATTTTTGTTCTGCTTTTGTAGTATTGTTTTTTAAATGAATGGATTTTTCTAACATGACTTTACAACGTACTGTATATTCTTCTCTTTCGTGTTCAGGTAATTCACTACTTACTTGTTCTATTGAACTTATTATGTCTAATTTTGGTATTGCTTTTGGAGTCAAAGCAAAATTTAATCCTTTTGAAAGAACTAATTCGTCATGCAATTGCTCACAATTAGGACAAAAATATTGTGACCCCCCTTACCCAATTCAATATGAAATATAAATGGAAGACACTATCAACAAGGTTTTGGAGTTGTCATGGAATCCATCCTTTGACGAATTTTCCCTTTCCTCACCCAAATTTCCCCATTAAAAACTTCTTCAGCCCATTCACAGTTGTAGGAAAGATCTTCATACAAAGTTTGTGGATATCGAAGCTTTTCTGGGACGAACCTCTCTTGAATTATCCCAAGAGTGGAAAAAATTCATAGACTCCATTGACTGCCCAAAACGTTTGAACATTCCTAGATATCTGTTTTCCGATAAATCAATAAAAAAGCTTCAAATTCATGGTGAAAATTCAGGGTTTTGGGTATTTATCAAGTTCCAATAAAAAAACGAAAAAAAATGTTTGGTAAAAAATAGATGAGAAATGCTGGAGACTGCCTGATCACCCATCCATATGAAATATACTTCACGATATATTCCCATACCTACCAAATAAACACAAAAATTTTCTTAGTTTACGTATCTACTTTCACAATAAAACAAATTGTTAGTAGGAACACAATTTATTTTTAAATAGTTTTAAATACAGTAATTTTTAAATCTTAAAATATAGTTGTCATGCAAAAATAACGATTATCAATTTTTTGTGAAGATAAAAATGAAAATGATAACATTTAATGTGCTTAACTTGTCCTACAAAAATACAGGAATATGTGGAAAACTACATCCCTCAAAATTGTATACTTCATTTATAAAATTGATCTTCATCACTAAATTTAGTCAATTTTGTTTTCAAATGTCCAACTGTTTGCAAAACGTCTCCTTTTATGTCGCTAAAATCATAGCCCACAAAATGCTCGACAAGAATATCACGTAATTTCAATGAAAACATTTCGGTTATGAAGGTGACTAATTCTTTTTTCTTGTTATCCACATTGTTGAAATGCTGAAACAGATATTCACGTTACTAGTCCGTTACTACAAAACCAATGCTACACAATGTTATATATTTGTAATCAGGAAATGCGGGGCTACTCAAAACTATGAAAAAAAGGTAGAACGTGTCGCGGGACACACGGTAGGAACTTTAATTCTTTTTAAGCAAAAATTATGTAATACATCTGACGTTATAGATAAACAATTTGCATATTCCTCGGTGGTCGAGTAGTAGGCAAACCAGACTCTCACGCGGTAGACCCGGGTTCAATTCCCCGTGAAGAAGTTTTTTTTATTGTCAATTTTATTTTTAAATAAATTTAAATAATTATTCTGCTTGATATTAATAACGACAACAGGTAGACGTTTGAAATATTTAGCTGAATATTCATTATTATAGATAATGGTACGGTACCCTTCAGGAGGGAGTCCGACTAGCAACATCTACTCATAACAGCGTCGTATATTTAAAAAGGGAAACCGTAGCAATATACAAATTGGACATTCAAGAACTGTACGTTTACCACAAAAAAATTAGTGTAAACATAAAATTGAATTGTTAAATTTTCAATTTGAACTTATATTACAGTTTATAGAAATTTTTATTTTCTAGATTTTTTCTTAAGTGGGTCGTAGACAAAATATGCTGTTCGACTCGTGTGGATTGTCCATATCGCACTTGAACGATTGAGCACTCCGCCAACGGCGTCGTCTCAAACTTCGTCCTCGTGCGATATGGCTATCATATCCACACTAGTTGCACAAACTACTATTTCTATCAAAATATGCCCTTTTACATTCAAAAACAACCTGCCAAATGTCAAATCAATTAATCCATCCATTTTAAAGTTATCGAATTGAAACATTCAAGTTTTCAAAATTTGAACACCCTGTATTTCGAAAAGTAAATGTGCTAGACCCCTTAATCCTCATATCATTTTGTCCAATTTTACGAGAGGAATCTACATGCAAACGTGATTACCTTTAACGTTCGAGATGTTTATACCATTTTTTGCGCGATCCTATTGAAATAAATTCCGAATAAAATAATTGAAATTTCTTCGAAATGAACGAAATGTCGAAAGTGACATTTATACTTCTCGATCAGTTTAAAATATATTTTGCATTTTGGTGAAATTGTTTTTATGCTATTTATTACTTTTCGACGTCTGAACGGTAAGTAAATCACTTACCAACGTGTTAAACTTAGAAACCAGTAAACACGTCCTACCGTCCTGACAACCGATGCTGTAAATAAACAAAAAAGATCAATCGCGCAAAAAAAATTATGGAAATAATAGTAAAAATGTATCTGAACAAATTCAAATAGATCACCAGCACTGCGAATACCAGCTTTGCATAGAATTTTAATATAGCATCGGTGGCGCAGTGGTAGAATGCTCGCCTTCCACGCGGGCGGTCCGGGCTCGATTCCCGGCCGAAGCATATGGATCGCTGCTTCGTAATCGAGAGAGAGACTCAGGAGAGAGCACACGCACGCAAGGAAGGCACATAACGAAGCAACGTAACATAACGTAACGTAACGGTCAGATCTTTTGCGTCGCGACCCCCGGTCGCTCAAACATAACCTGACGTAAAGAGCTTAAGTTCCAAAAATACATGGTGTCCCATTCGAAATATTGGAGATGCATTTTATTGGGCACTCCCTGTATACAAAATTCAGTCTGTTGTTACATTTTGGAACTTTAGTTCTTTACGTCAGGATATGTTTGAGCGACCGGGGGTCGCGACGCAAAAGATCTGACCGTTACGTTACGTTATGTTACGTTGCTTCGTTATGTGCTTTGCTTGCGTGCGTGTGCTATCTCCTGAGTCTCTCTCTCGTTTACGAAGCAGCGATTCATATATATGCTTCGGCCGGGAATCGAACCCGGGCCGCCCGCGTGGAAGGCGAGCATTCTACCACTGAACCACCGATGCTACATTAAAATTCGATGCAAAGCTGATATTCGCAGTGCTGGTGATCTACTTGAATTTGTTCGGATAAATTTTTACTATTATTTCCATAATTTTTTTTGCGCGATTGATCTTTTTTGTTTATTTACAGCATTGGTTGTCAGGACGGTAGGTTGTGTTTACTGGTTTCTAAGTTTAACACGTCGGTAAGTGATTTACTTACCGTTCAGACAAAGAATACACCAGCTCAACAAGAAGCGAAGCTTCCGATCATTTTTTTATATGCGCATGTCTGAAAGTCGCCATTTTTATAATAAGATTCTTGTCATATTTGACTTTGTCTGTTGTCTGTCAACCAGCTTGGTAAACAAAAGGAATTTTTCAATTTTTGTGATTTTTACTTGGTCCCTTGTTTCGAAAATTATTACTGAATTACTTGAAGCTATGGGAAGAATTACTTGTGCTGTTCGGGGATGTCATTCGGGAACAGGAGAAGGTATATCTATGTTTGGATTCCCAAAAGACCCTATTAGGTAAGTCTTTAAGTTTCTTTTGCTAATTTAGGCATAAGTATAAAAAATACTCAAATAAATATTTGACTAGGTATTCTTTGACATTACATTGAATAGAATTTTCATGAAGTGAACAACTTTTGTAATAGGTTGTGTTGACTTATTCTACCTAACAATAAACATATTATATTAGCAAATAATACACCAGCAAATATATTATTTGTGTATTATTTGATATTAGCCCGAACTTATTATTGTCTTGAAATATTTTAGATCCCAGCTATGGTTACAGGCTTGTAATCGTGAAGATTTGTCTGGAAAGACGACAGTTCAACTTCAAAAAAATTACAAGCTGTGTGAGCTTCATTTTGAAGACAAATTCATCACCAAGGGTGGAAGCTCTAGGAGATTGTTCGAGTTAGCTGTCCCTACGAAATTCTTAGGACTAAAACGACATAGTGACATAGATAATTGTTAACTTTGGTAAATATTAAGCTTGATTTTAGTTATTGGAATCAGTTGATGTATTTTATTGTTATTTGCATTTATAATAAGTCTACTTTGTGGCAGTACCAACTCTTACTTTGTTTTAAATCAGTTACAACAATTAATAACATTATAATTGCCTCGATAATTGCAGATAACATACCGTCACCTTCTTCATGTGGAACAGAACATTTCCCTAGCTGTCAAGCTTTGCCATTATTGGGTAAATATTTCAATTGTTCAAATACATCTGTATATGCAATGCATCAAAACATATAGTTTATTTGCAAGTATGTATAAGTATACATAAAAAAACTACACGTTATTTTTCTTACAAAATCCACATTATTAAAAATAACATTATAATATTGCAGATAACATACCGTCACCTGAACCAGGACCCTCCTCATCTGGAAGGAACACTTTTTTTGTGTACAATGATGCTCATTGGTTGTTTACTATATATATATATTTTAGATAATGAATATGTTCAAATGGAAGTTGGTACTGAAGATGTCAAGTCTGCTGTAGCTGTGCCAAATAAACTACACATTCAATATACAGGCCACTGTAACCGTATTATATTTTAAATACACATATACTTTTTCTTACAAAATCCACATTCTTAAATATAACATTATAATATTGCAGATAACATACCGTCACCTGATCCAGGACTCTCCTCATCTGGAAAGAACACATTTTTTTGTGTACAATGATGCTCATTGGTTGTTTACTTAACATATATTTTATATATATTTGTAGACACTATTTTCATTTCTAGTAAACCAAATAAAAAATTTTATTATTACATTTGTTTCAATATCTTTCCTACCCAACTTAATGCTTCTTTAAATACTTATTCACATAATATAATTACTTGCAGTGCTCGGCAGAAATTAAAAATAATTAGAAAAATAACACCTATCTAACTGAAACACTGCATGATTTTACCAACTGAAAGTGTACTGTTGAATTATGTATAATATGCTTATAATAGGTGTTTGTTAATTTTACTGCTCAACTTGAAATAAATATAATAGGTGGTGGGCCCAGAGGTTTAATTGTCAAGTAATATTCTCTTAAAACAATTTGTAGTAAATGTGTATATGTCAGTACATAAATCGGTAAGTAATCATATAAAAAATAATTTCCTGAACTTGAATGTTTTAATGTCGAGGCTTTTTTCTACGTGTAACTACGAATTATATAGCCAATATTTGAAAAATTTGATTACTTTTCTCAGTGTATTTACTAAGTTATCTGTCAACGTCGGTCTCTCAAGGTCATATATTTTTGTTACCAAAACTTCAAAGAGATTGCGTCGGGCTTCGCTTCTTGTTAGCTGGTGTATTCTTTAGTTCAGACGTTGAAAAGTAATAAATAGCATAAAAACAATTTCACCAAAATGCAAAATATATTTAAAACTAATCGAGAAGTATTAATGTCACTTTTGACATTTCGTTCATTCCGAAGAAATTTAAATTATTTTATTCGGAATTTATTTCAATGCGATCGCACAAAAAATGGTATAAGCATCTCGAACGTTAAGGGTAATTACAACGTTTGCATGTAGATTCCTCTCGTAAAATTGGACAAAATGATATGAGGATTAAGGGGTCTAGCACATTTACTTTTCGAAATACAGGGTGTTGAAATTTGGAAAACTTGAATGTTTTAATTTGATAACTTTAAAATGGATGGATAAATTGATTTGAAATTTGGCAGGTTGTTTTAAAATGTAAAAGGGCATATTTTGATAGAAATGGTAGGTTGTGCAACTAGTGTGGATATGATGACCATATCAATCTCAATGGTTCAAGTGCGATATGGACAATCCACACGAGTCGAACAGCATATTTTTCCTACGACCCACTTGAGAAAAAGTCGAGAAAATAAAAATTTCTATAAACTAATATAACTTCAAATTGAAAAGTTAACAATTCAATTTTAATTTCCACTAATTTTTTTGTGGTAAACGTACAGTTCTTGAAAGTCCAATTTGTATAATGCTACGGTTTCCGTCTTTAAATATACGATGCTGTTATAAGTAGATGTTGCCAGTCGGACTCCCTCATGAAGGGTACCGTACCATTATCTATAATAATGAATATTCTGCTAAATATTTCAAACGTCTACCTGTTGT
>CAJUYG010003540.1:20968-31818 GCA_910591675.1 Galerucella calmariensis | reverse complement strand
GCCACCTGTCTGAACCATCCTCATGGGACAGGATTCCTTATAGGCAAAAACAAGGAATAATAGAAGTGAGAGAAAATATTGATAAAAAAATAGTGCTTCGATTAGATAGATAGATAGATAGATAGTTTTATTGTGCATAAGATATATCTTTTCACAAGGGTTCGGTACATAAATTAGGTTAGTATATAATATATTTTGTGATTATTTATTCTCCGCATGCAAAAGCTCTTAACTTTAATATACCAATGACAATATTGGCTAGAGCAGAGAGCTCGGGGAGATTGTCATTATTGACGTTTAAATAGTGTACTAGACCATCAATACCATCCACACCATAAAAAAATCTGTTTTGTCTAAGAGAACTATAAATTGGGCATTTGAATAGAATGTGCTCTAACGATTCTGGTGTATGCATATTACAAACGGAACATATTTCACTACAATCAATTGAATAGAAATTACCTTTAAAAGAAAATTTCAGTATCTTTTTGTTGGAAGTTCTGATTTGTGCGATAATTCTCGTTATATACATAGAAGCAGGAATCCACAAATAATTCTTTCTGGTTTCATCAATCATCAACCGAGAGTATATTAAAGAATAACTGGAGGAAACCTTCCTAGATATATCAATTTCGAGGAGTTTTCTTTCAAAATTTCCCAAAATAACGCTATCTAATGTATGTGAACATGTATTCAAATACTTTATCCATAAATGTTCACATTCGGCAAAAGTGAACCATTCTTTAACTTGTAAGACCCAATTATATTTAGCATTTTCAGTGGTTAATTGTAAAAGTCGCATATAACTGATTTTAGATATTCTAGAATTATCCATTATTTTAAGTTTATTCAACCACATTAAAGCATGTTTGAAAATGATTAATGATAAGTGAGACGAGTATGTCTCAAGACGTACAATGTAATCTGGAGTATTTTGTGACAAATTCAACAATTTCTTGAAAAAATTAACCTGAACTCGCTCAATAACATCAGTATAGCGTAATCCCCACACACCAATTCCAAAGGAGAGAGAAGATAAAATTATTGAATCATACAGTTTGATTCTGGAATCCCATGTATTCATTTTGGATCGACACATAATATCCATCACTGCTCCAATGGCGCGACAAGCTTTTATTTTAGTATTCTTGGCCATAGTACAGAACAAGGATGTTGAGGAGAAATCGACACCTAGATACGTAAACTGATTAACTATTTCTAATCTGAGACCATTGTAATAAAACTTTTGATTTAAATTATGTTTGTGCCCTCCCCTTGCAAATATTAATACTTTTGTTTTATCAGTGTTAACTGTGAGTTTATCGTCAGAACAGTAAGTTTCGAGTACTCTCAGTTTACGGTCCATATCTATTGGCGAGTCACCAAGTATCACTATATCATCTGCGTATTGAAGCATTAAGACATCATTCCTGCCATCGATATTAATCCCGCATAAGTTACTTGAACGAAAGTAATCCTCAATATCAGAGATGAAAATAGAGAAAAGCAATGGACTCAGCGACTCACCTTGAAGAACTCCCTCAGAAATAGCATATTTCTTACTATACAGATTTTGATGCCTAATTAAAAATGTAGCATTGTCATATAAGTGTTTAAATATTCTGATATACTTAGTACTAACTCCGAACTTATGTAGTTTCAGCCAAAGAAAAGTCAAAATAAAAATATTATCCAAACACCCCCTATTCTTTCGAAATCCGAATTGTGATTCGGGAAGAATGAAATTATTTTCACACCAATTGGATAAGCGATTTAATAGAATTAACGTGAATACTTTGGCACAACAATTAATTAGTGATATACCACGATAGTTATTAGGTTCCTCTAAGGACCCTTTTTTGTGGATCATTGTAAGAATTGTTTCGTGCCAACCGGAAGGAATAATTTCTGAATATAAAATTTGATTATATAAATGGCAAATATATAACCGCCAATTCTGCGGTAAGTGCTTCAAAAACTCATAACTAATACCATCTTTACCAGGTGATTTGCCATCTTTGCACGAAATCAAAGATTTATCAAGTTCTTGAAGTGATATAGGGCTATCCAGAAATTCCTCTCCGACACCAAAGAAATATAGATCGTACTCCACTCTGGGCAGAGTTATGCCATCATAAAAAGATTCCCATTCCTCGATTGATAAGGGACAAATTTTATTCTTACGTCTAAATAGGCTTAGGGTTTTCCAGAACTCTGATTGATTTTTCGTGTTGGAAAGAGCAGCTACAATAGTATTCTCGTAGTCAGTTTTCTTTTTTGAAATTAACTGCTTATATTCCTTTTTGTTGGAAATATAAGTTGTCTTGTATGGTTCGAGGAATCCTTGTTTTTTGCAAATTTTTAATGAGTTTTTCACTTGCCTTTTGGATGTCTTACAGTCAGTATCAAACCAATAATTAGACCGTTGTGAGTTTGTCCCATAAAAAAATTTTACTGAAGCTAATCCTTCATTTTTTGCTACATCCCATATAGTGCTGCAGAGATTATCATATAAAACGTTCACATCTCCCATTACCCCTACATTAACTGAGCATTGAATTGACGTTTTAAAATGTATTACTTTATTACCGTCCCATTTTAAACTAGTGAATGGTGATTTAGTAGGAGCAATAATACTATTACATCTAGTAACAGATCCGAAGGATATAACCACCGGAAAGTGGTCAGATAAGTATTGATCATCTAGCACACGGAATTTATCAATTAATTCAAGCTTATTAGTATTACAAAAACAAAGATCTATTACACTTTGCCCCAAAGTGTTACAAAAAGTGAAGTTAGCAGGTCGATCTGTTTTTATATGACCATTCAATAACGAAAAGTTTATATTTGACATAAATTCTAAAATACGAACACCCTTATATTTACTGATCTTGTCATAACTCAACATGTTAGGAAAAAATTGACTATTCACCACAACTTCTTCTGGAATTTCACTCATTTCTCCAATTCTACTGTTAAAATCTCCAATTACAAAAAACAAACAATGAGGATATTGTTCTAGGATAGCATTGAGTGACATTCCAAAAGCTTCCAATAACTCATCATAATCACAATTAGGAGAAAAGTATACAACACAAACAATAAATTGAAAAGAAGACGTTTTAAACTGGTATATCAACCACCAGGGAGAAGTTTCCAGAACTATTGATTTGTAACAATTTTTGAAAATTATAGCAATTCCACCTTTTGCGCGTCCTAATGACTTATTCCTGATTGCTTTTGAGTAAACAATACTGTAGTTACTACTTAATGGGTCAGACAGTTTTATGTCCGAAGACAACCATGTTTCACATAAACACAGAAAATCATATTGCTCATATGGGTCTTGCAGAAAATTATTAAGGTTTTTGAAGCCATGCAAATTCCAGAGCACCAAATTGACTGAACGTGAATTATTTAGTTTATTGTGTTCTGTTTTTCGATTTCTGTTTCCATTCTCCCTTGTTCTATTCGTGCTAATTACTGTAGTTTCTAAATTCGTTGCACTTATGCAAGTTTCGGGTTTTTTGATGAATTTTCTCCAGTTGGATCTTCGCATGCTGAGAATCTCTCGCTTACAGTTCTTCCTTTTGCTTTCTTGGAGGTTGTTGGTATTCCAATTTCCAATTCTTTCCACCCTTCTGCATTCTTCACGTCATATTCCTTTTCACCTACTACAAGTTTATTATACCTCAGAAATGCCCTGTGACCTTTATTTCTAGCCAGTTTCAACTGTTCCAAAAGTTGTTTTCTTTGAATTTGAATTTCCACCGGGAAATCTTCACTAACTCTCCACTGTGTATTTTTTAAGTACTTAGCCGATTTAAAAATTTCAAATTTTTTGGACTTTTTAGCCATTTCTAATAGCACTGGTCTACTTACATTGTCCTTTTTCTTCCCCAGTCTCCTGATATCCTTTATATCTTGTTCTATTTGGAGTTGAACTCCTAATTTATTCATTATTTCTTTTATTTTATTTTGTTTGATATTAATATCTTCGTTAGGTGTTTCATTTATTCCGTAGATGATTAGGTTTTTACTTCGCAGTTCTCTTTCTAAGGATTCTATCCTCTTTTCCTGTTTATCTAGCTCTCTTTTAAGTTCTTCATTCTCTTGCTTTCTTTCAAAGTTTTCTAATGTTAGGGTGGATAGTTCCTGCTGAATTCCGTCTAGTTTTTGTTCTATTCGAATATTTCTTTCATCCATAGTGTTCAATTTTTCCATGACTTTCTCGAGGACTTTCTCCATTATTCCAGTTATTTACTTTTCTCTATTATTCACCAGATGCAGCCATGTCTTATAAGTTTAATTTCCTATGCTTGGTAATTAACTATCACCTTATCAGTTCCGATCAGTTTTTGTTATAATTTATAAACTTAAAAATCTGGTTTTCAATTCGACGTATTAGATTTTTAAGATTTGTTCTGTGGATATTTGGATAATCCTTGCGGTCTGAAAGATATCTTTCTTACATACCTCTCACTAACGTTGAAATTTCACAACACTAACTTTTTCACTATTTTGTTCAATTGTATATTAAGGAAAATACGAATTTAATAAGAGCCGATACAATCAAGTATGGTTCACTATCTGGCCAGGACCGAACTAGTGCTTCGATTAGTACCAGGTCATTTTTGAACTTAAATAATTTAGAAAGCACCTTGGAAACAAGTACCTGCATTGGTTGAAGACCTGTTGAAAATGACGAGAACAAAGTAACTCATGCATTGACAGATTCAAGTGTTTCACGAGCTATGAATAACTTTAAATATCTTTATCGATAGGTCTTTTTGTTTAGGTTTTTGCTTCAATTGTTAAGAATTTGTTTAATTGTTAATCTGTATCTGTAGATTAGGGAGGGTGAGTGTAGGCTCACAGCACTTAGGCCACATGTGACCCATTGTACATTCTTCCGAGGAGTTGTCCTCCTAGGTCATCGTCCATCCTGTCCTTCTCAGGAAGGTGGACAGGTCACTAGGAGACATCTCCTTTATATCGGCAGGTGTAGGCCAAGACTCACCGAACACACACTCTCTTATTGACGATATATCCGGACACTCGCATAAGACATGCCTGACAGTTTCATCTTCCTGTTCACACATCCTGTTTCCTTAGTTGGCAGTAGCCAGTCAGAAATCCTACTGTTAAACGTAGGTTTTTCCTGGTCATTGCAAAATATTTCTTCGGCGCCAGCTTCCCAGGGTCGCCCAGGGTGATCCTGGCAAGACTGCATCCTTTGATTCCATCCCATCTCTTAAGGGATTGAGCATGGGTGTAACGTTTGGCTAGTTCCGCAATTGTCGAAGTCGTTAGGCGGAAGGTGTCACTGGGTCCTAGAACTTTAAGTCCAGCGGCTTCCCTTGCTGAAGAATCGGCAATGCGATTTCCTTTACTCCTGTCGTGCCCTTTAACCCACCTCAGGATAATATTGTTATCTGCCGAGGCGTCAGCTAAATCTTGCTGGCACTCTAGTACTAGCCTCGATATAACACGTTGTCTGTTCAAGGCTAATAGGGCTTGTCTTCTATCAGTGCAGATTGTTATGTTTTTGCCAGAAATTCCTTTTCTGGTTAGTTCTTTTGTGGCAATTGAGATACCAGCCAGTTCTGTTTGAACCACGCCGGTATTGTTTCCCATTCCCCACTTAATCTTTAGGCTTAGTGCTCTCGAGTAAACTGTTAATTGTAAACCTATCCTGATATTACCTAGGCGATAAGTAGACAATAAAGCAGAATTGTAAAATGTAATATTGGAAATAAATGGACTATTTATTCAGTGAATTCGTATATTTAGAATAAAATATATAACAATATCAATTTCACTATGCATTTAGTATATATTGGATTAATTAAAGAAAAGTTTTGTCAACCAGTCGGTAAATACTCAGAAAAATACCAGATTTTGATTTGAAGTAAGGAACTATTAAATCAGAAGAACTTCATAGCCTCGGAAAATATGCATATTTATGCTGATCCATAACATCAGCTTAAAGTAAGTTTAAGGTTTTACAGGGATCATAAACTCAACATATATTAACGTTATGAGATACATTTTTGCCAGTAAAGTTCTGGAGTACCTAGAATTCAAAAATTATCATTGAAGACAGATCAAATATTCTTCCAATAGAAAAAATAGTATATAAGCCATGGTAGAGAAAATTTTTCTCATGCTCGCAGCTTAAATAAAGATTAGCTAAAAAATATTTCTTCCACTTTGGTGTAATATAGTATTCTCATTGCAATTAACTAATGACATATTATTATGTGTACAATAATTTGACAGCAAACAGGAATATACACAAACATTGTTAGTCGGCTTCACTGTTGTCAGATATATTTCAGTTTTACTAGTTGGTTTCTAGGAAATTGTCCATTGTCAAATTGTTAAATAGGAAAATACTAAATTTGAGGTAACCTTTGCATCAATAAGGTAATCAAGTGCTATACCTGATATGCTAAACACCAGCTGTATAATTAGTATTGTAGTATGTATACCCAATATACACTTTATTTTCAATACGTAACATTTTGTTTCAGGTTATTCTTTTCTCGAGTATTTATCAAACCTATTCACAATATTTACTGGACTTGGTGAATTTTCAAAAATATTCTTTGCCAATTTCATTATACAGCCAGAGTTGTCAACTGCTGATAGCCAAAGAAATGAAAGCTTCTCAGACAAATCGCATCGTATTTCATGTATTTGTCACCTGTGTTATTATATCTTTATATCCATTCATTGGAGATGAAGATAAAATCATGTATAGTATACTAATAGCAGCAAGATATTATGGAATACTCAATATATTAATTAAAATTTCATTTTACGTATCTATTCACCTACTATCATTTTACACTGTGGAAGCAATAATCATTATTACTCGTACTATGAATCATCTAAAGTTCCAATATTTTATTCTTGAAGAAATGATTCAGAATTTGAAAATTGAAATCAACTCTGAAATTATTTATATTAAAATTGCCTCCTGTGTACGTCATCATGTGAATCTAAAAAGGTAAGTGATATACCTAATGCTGAAATAATTATTAAAACCTTAACTGTATGTATGTATGTTTATTAGGTACGATATAATAAATATTAATTGGTAGCCGGGATTGCAATCAGTTTCCTAACAACAAATATGGAAGATTTATTACACGAGACTGACCACATGAGTTCCCAAAGCTTGAATTGCTACTCTTCAATACTTACTCCAAGATAGTTTCCCAAAGGCCAAGCAATTATCTTTCCTTCGGGAAAAAATGAAAAAATTATGTAACTTGATCCCACTATGGAAATTATCAATCTAAAAAAGACCCTGCTCTCTTCAAAGTTATCTTAAAATCGTATGTGCGAATATATACAGTGCTATTCAAAAGTCCCCTCCCCCCTCTCGTATCTTTTGAACGGCTACACTTACATTAAAAAAATTTGGAGGGTGAAAATGAAGTGTTGTAAACTTCTATAAAAATGGTAACAGGTGACGTAATAGTAATGATGACGTCACAGTGCCACTCTGGCCAATAATTTTAAATAGTACCTTATCGCAAGTGATATCTCGTTTGAAAGGCATTGACATTGGCTATGGCTACATAGCCATATTGATTTTGTTTGGGTTTAAACTAGTTTTGACGGATAAATTAAATAAATACCAAAATTATTCTTTCACATTTAAATATTGAAGATTTTTCGGTCCGCCTCTGGTTAGTCGGCAAAAAAATTGACGTTTTCAATTTAATAGTATTTGTTGCTTTGCAAAGTTTTTCTAAATAGCTTAAATATTTTATTTTATTATTGTTTAACGAGACGTTTAAGAGTTTACATAGGCAAAATGGTACGTACTCAAGCCGACAAAGTAGCAGCTATCTTAATAATTGGTGAATCTAGAAAAAAGGTAGAACGTGTCGCGGGACACACGGTATGAACTTTAGTTCCTTTTAAGCAAAAATTATGTAATACATCTAACGTTATAGATAAACGATTTGCATATTCTTTGGTGGTTGAGTAATAAGCATACCAGACTCTCACGCAGTAGACCCGGGTTAAATTCCCACTGAAGAAGATTTTTTTTATTGTTAATTTTATTTTTAAATAATTCATGAGGGAGTCCGACTGGCAACATCTACTAATAACAGCATCGTATATTTAAAAAATTAAACCGTAGCATTATACAAATTGGACATTCAAGAACTGTACGTTTACCACAAAATTAGTGGAAACATAAAATTGAATTGTAAAATGTTTAATTTGAAGTTATATTACAGTTTATAGAAATTTTTATTTTCTAGATTTTTTTTAGTGGGTCGTAGAAAAAATATGCTGTTCGACTCGTGTGGATTGTCCATATCGCACTTGAACGATCGTCCTCGTGCGATATGACCATCATATCCACACTAGTTGCACAAACTACAATTTCTTTCAAAATATGCCCTTTTACATTTAAAAACAACCTGCCAAATGTCAAATCAATTTATCCATCCATTTTAAAGTTATCGAATTAAAACATTCAAGTTTTCAAAATTTCAACACCCTGTATTTCGAAAAGTGAATGTGCTAGACCCCTTAATCGCGCAAAAAAAATTATGGAAATAATAGTAAAAATTTATCCCAACAAATTCAAGTAGATCACCAGCACTGCGAATACCAGCTTTGCATAGAATTTCAATATAGCATCGGTGGTTCAGTGGTAGAATGCTCGCATTGCACGCGGGCGGCCCGGGTTCGAATCCGGGCAGGAGCATATTTATTATTATGAATCGCTGCTTCGTAAACGAGAGAGAGACTAAGGAGGCACAAGCACACAAAAGCAAGGCACATAACGAAGCAATGTAACATAACGCAGCGTAACGTAACGCGTAACGGTCAGATCTTTTGCGTCACGACCCCTGGTCGCTCAAACATAACCTGGCGTAAAGAACTGAAGTTCCAATAATAAATTAGTCAAAACCCACATTACACAAAAACAATTTGTTTTAGTGACGAAAGTACTTTTTGCCTCAATGGAAATGTGAATAAACAAAATGTAAGGTATTGGAGTGACACAAATCCTCACACCTTTCGTGAACAACATACCCGATTTCCAGAAAAAGTCAATGTTTGGGCAGGTATTTTGGGAAACCACATAGTTGGTCCTGTTTTCCTGAATTCAAATTTAAGCGGTGAAGTGTATCTGGAGATGTTACAAAATTCAATTGAGCCGTTAATTCTTGAAATTCTGGAAGATAATCCAGATGAATTCGGCCATCTGGAAATAACATTTTAACAAGATTGTGTTCCTGCACATTATTATGGTGCAGTAAGACGTTACCTGGAGGAAGAATATCGAGGTAGATGGATCGGCCGGCGAGGTACTATAGAATGGCCACCTCGGTCACCAGATCTTACAGCATTAGATTTTTTTCTATGGGGGTACTTGAAATCCAAGGTTTATACTACGGCATCAGATAGTATTGGCGTTTTGGAAGAAAGAATTTATTGAAAAATGCAATGCAATTTCAGCTGACACATTCGAACTAGTACGACAAAAGTTTACTAATTTATTACTGTCAGGAAGTAGACGGAGCACATTTCGAACACTTGCTATAAGAATCCATTGTTGATATTTGATTAATTAAATTTTAAAAAATAATTTCAATAATTTTGGTATTTATTTAATTCACCCGTAAAATTATCTTAAACCCAAACAAAATTAATATGGCTATGTAGCCAATGTCAATGCCTTTCAAACGAGATATCACTAGCCATAAGGTCCTATTTAAAATTATTGGCCAGAGTGGCACTGTGACGTCATCTTTTACTATTGCATCACCTGTTACCATTCGTAGAGAAGTTTACAACACTTTATTCTCACCCTCCAAATTTTATTAATGTAGGTGTAGCCGTTCAAAAGATACGAGGGGGGGGGGGACTTTTGAATAGCACTGTATGTATAACCAGTACTATAGTTCATTTAAAAACCTGGAGGAGTAATTTGAAAAGCCTTAATGACACCACTAAAAGTTACCAGATTAGTTACTAAAGGGTGTGTTCCGAAAACGTAGTCAACAGTCGTGTTCCAAATATATTAAATATGCCTTGATAGCAAAGACATTAGTCATAAGTCGATTTCTCCTCTGATCTGCAGTATATTTTTCAGATGTACCTACGCATTAAACAAAATGTAAGACTTTTTCCTGTTTCGTTTCTTATTCAAACATAAGAAGATTCAGAATCACATCGACAACAAACAAATTATGGTCATTGTTGATGGTGGAGAATTACAGATAGATATTTATTACAATTAAATTGAAAATAATATGACAATTGATAATATGTTCTTGCAATAACAATACTACAAAATTAATAGCATTGTAGAGCAATATGCAATATTAATTTAAACATTTCCAACAGTTATCTTTATGTTGCCGGATTAAGTGTAATAAACCATTTTTCAAATACTCCTGAGATACCTTCTTCCTTCTTTTTTACTTCAAAAACCAATAATGTATTTTCTAACAAACCCATTCTTTTCTATATTGTTTTATATCTTCCATTGCATGTTCTTCCGATGAACTTTGACGATTTCTTCCCAGATATGTATATGACAAATAAATAGTAGGTACCTACATTTGACTCGTCATAAGGTGACACAGATAAATTTAATTTGTTTCAAGAAAGTCTGAACGTTTCTTTGAAGCTTGCAAAATTTTGTCCAGCACAGATAACATTTTTGTTTTTTGAACGACATTTTTTATTCAGTCATCACAATTTTTCAAAAGTCCTGGTATTCCACCAATATTTTCTGCACTATATAATGTTCCTCTACTTCAGTATTCCCTTAATACTCGCTAAACCAAATTTACTACTTT
>CAJUYG010003540.1:0-20868 GCA_910591675.1 Galerucella calmariensis | reverse complement strand
CCAATCAGAGGTCTACAGAATTGCCAACTTAAATTCAAATCACTCCTGCTGGTTTTTAAATGAGGTATAGTATAGTTAATAAATTTATGATCGAAGATAGCGGTAAAATCAAAATAAATAATGAAATCATACAAGTCCTCATACTTTGATATTGAACGCACTGAATAAATTAAATCATATTCTGCAATGTCTCTCCTGAGAATTAGTTCAGCTTCCAAACTCAGTCACATCCACAGTTTCAGACGACAAGTAGGTAATTATTAACCCACAATAAACTAAATCCCAGAATCACAATGAGTTACACATGACGACACTCCGCAATCCTCTATCTACGAATCAAAAGTTACCTAACAAAGCTCAACTACACACTTCCAGAGTTTACTTCAACGGATTTACTTCCATTTCTCCCTAGCAAATCGACGCTCCAGCCTGTATCACAAGTATTTCATCCCTTGACAAACATTCTGTAAACAGCAACACGATCAAAGCTAGTCTAGTTAAGTCTAGTTAAGTTCCTTCGGGACTACACTTACGCTTCACAGTCCTCAGATAAGGATGAAGCAGCGGTTGTAACATCCAAGGGAGAATTTCTCCAAGAAGATCCTACTGAAAAGACGGTGCTGAGGATTAGAGACTACAACTTTAGTCCATATGCTCAAGCTCCTACCAAGTTACTCTATTCATTCCGCATTATCATCTGAAACTCTCAGCCACCCCATTCTCTCAGATTCCCTCTGGGCTTTGAAATTATTCAAGCCATTTACCCAGACCGCATCCCATTTACCCAGACCGCATCCTCTCGTAACTCAAATTCAACTGGAACATCGCCTAACAAAACCACAGGAACGTTGTTATCATTTGTATACTATCTCAAATAGGGTGAAGCAGCGAAGAGGTAGACAAATATTCCAAACAAACTGAAGCGAGCTAGCGGACGTTTTGAGGGTCTCATGTAATGTGTAAAACTTGAAAGCGGTTCTCAAATCAACTGAAGTTCTGAATCTCATATAATGGTAAACCTCACTTAGTTTCTCTTTTTCGTATTTCTTTGTAAACCTTGATAACAGTTATGACCTTCGTGGTGTATTTCTGAATAAAAAAAATAGTTAGTCGTACTGTATACTTAAGATTAACGTATGTTTTTGACATCAGCGTTTAGCGTAAGTCCGCCATCTTGATTTTTTTGAAATGGTAACCAACTGTGACATATCCATGAATACATTTTTTCGCGAGATCCCGTTGATGTAACGGGAACTGTTATTCAGTTCCCACTGCATTTTTGCGATAGAACGGTAATAGGGGAGTATGTTAATGACGTAGTTTGTGACGCAATAAGTTATAAAACGGGATCTCTTTCAGTTCCCGCACCTAAGAGTATGGTTACTGGCGGTTATAGAAATTAAATTGACAGGGGTGACATTTGAAAATTAAAAATTTGATTGAAATTTCAGTATAATATCAAAGATAATTTATTATTTTATGTATAATATCCACGGAGCTAGTAACTGCGAAAAAGTATTTATTTACATTCTAAAAAGCTGAAAAAACACCGTTTCATTATAATTATTTGCTCAATCAATCCATATGATTCACCCTAGGGTGAAAATAATCATCCGATACTCGTAGCCTAACTGAACGATGCAACGTTACTTATGATGAAATAACTACGAGAAGGCTAGTACCAAAAAAATCGTCAATTATAGTTAAAACTAAAAAAAACATTTTTCGAACAATAGGAACAATAAGCGTTTTCGATTATTTACTTTTGGCTGCTAGTAGCAGCTCGTAGTGACTGAATTCCGTTCGTTTATTAACGGGCGTGACGCCTAGTCTCACCTTCCCCTTGCCCCTCAAGCACATTCACGGACATTAAATATTTGACGTTTGTCCGGTTTGACGTTTATTTAAAGGTTAAGATTGTGCCGATTACGATTTAATACGATTTAAACCTTACTAAAAATATCTAAATATGCAAAATTTTATTATAGTCCAGTAAATAAGGGTATCAACCTTGAGAATAGGTCGGGCCGGTGTAATTTTTTTTTTAATTTGTAGGTATTGATGTGTACATTAACCTCTCAAAATCTCATATATGGCGGAATGACCGCAAGACCCTGAAAATCGCCCTGAAGAGCCCAAAAATCCATTTTCCCAACTATTTTGGTCCATATCTCCCAAAATATGGCACCTAGAGATTTCGGATTTGGACAGAAATGAAGATCAGATCAATGCCTACAAAAATGGTCCCTATCGTTTTCGTCGTCAATTTGGTGGTTTTCGAGATAACGGGCCACAAACGCGCGCCGTATTTTTTACATCTGACCTGGATCTCGGGAGGCGCTCTCAGCTCCTTAATTTCTGAGCGGATGGACAATTTTTCTAATTACTCGGGTAAAAATGCATATTTTTTTATGATTCAAAGTTCATTTGAAAGGAGAAATCTGCATCTATAATATCTTGTCACTGGTTTTTTTTTTGGGCCTCCAGAATTTTGGGAATTCCCGCCAAAGCAAAATTTTGGTCGATATTTTGACCCCCCCTATGAATCTAGTTGTATTTTGTCTATAAAAAGTATTTTGACCGAATCCTTCCGAATAATGGGACTTGGAAGGGTTTCGAAGACACTCCGGGGGATTACATAAACATTTTCTCGCGCATTCCAATAAACCACGTGTTTTCGTCAGGGCGGTTTTTCCGGATTTTCGAAGTTTTCCGAAATTTTATGGAAAATCCCGGAATTTAGGGATAATGGATCCTTTTATCGGGTTCTGATACACCTCATTCGAAAGCTTATGTTCTCCCCTTGTGAACGGTACTTTTTTTTTCATTTCAACTCTTTTAGTTTTCCGGAAAATCTAGAGAATCTCTACCCCCTTTGTTTTCATGATTACTTTCTTTTTGTGGTTTGAATTTTTGAGAGTGAAAATTACACCATATTGAAGAGGACATTCTGACCTTTCCGTCAATATATATATCAAGTACTTTCACGCGTGTATATCAAAACAATTTGTTTGAAAACTTTCCCCAAATAACTGTAATTACAAGGATGAGGATGAAGATGTGATTGTATCAGCTGATCAAGCAGAGGGAGGGGCAGAAATTGGTGGAGGTGAAGATAGAGAGCTAGAGGAGCAAGAGGAAGAAACAGAAGGCATGGATGGAGAGGGGGTTGATGATGTCAGCCAGCAACATCCATCTGAGATAAATGTGTTGGAATGGTGATGGATAGATGTCTAATTGTTCATGTATGTTCCAAAATGTTCAAATGTTCAAAAATAAATCTTATTTTTCAAAAACTTTTTTGCCGAATTATTGAAAATGACTTGCCAAAAATTGGCAGACCTCTAGGCTACATTGCCGAAGACCTAAGAGCTCCAAGGATCAGGCCGAGAGTACAAAACAGCGTTCTCAACTCCAAAAATTTTCAGGAAACAGATAGTTATTGGGGGCACCTTCATTGCCGGGATTATTACGTGAGGAGGGAGAAAACTAGTGGCGCCATCTACGATTGACCCTCGAAGTTCAAAAAATCAAGATAAGTGTATATCCAGTCCCCTTGGCTCACACATTGGCTGAGAAAATGCCGTATTTTTATTTTCCAAGCATGATAATTTTCGCGACCCCTTTTTTGCAATAAATATTGGGTTAGCGAAAAAACCATTGGGACCATTTTTGTAGGTATTGAACTGCTCGTCATTTCTATCAAAACCGCAAATCTCTAAGTGCCATATTTTGGAAGATATCGGCCAAAAACGTTTTTGGGCTCCGAGGGCCATTTTCCGGGCCTTGCGGGCATTTCTCCATATATGAGATTTTGAGAGGTGAATGTAGCCATCAATACCTGCAAATTAAAAAAAATGGCATCGGCCCGACCTATTTTCAAGGTTTGGCCTTGTTCTGGACTACCGTTACTGGACTATTATCAAAAACATTATAAGTGAAAACTGTTCTTCTAACAACACAGGAAATTCATTGGCATTGGCACATGTCAGGTGGATTTGAGAATCCTAAAAAATCGTGTTCGATTTGCTCAAAAGTCGTGACGACTGAGGCGTCACGCACAAGTGCTTGAAGCCCGAATAAACGAAAGCAACAAATGAAACCATAAGAAACTTTGTAACTCGTCACTTTTTATTGAGGTTATGTTTATTTATTATTGTTGTGAAGTTAATTCTATCCGGTTAACCGGTTGATTTTCGCGAGAGATCATGAACGATAACAACCTTTAAAATTTCTTTGGTGGAGGTATAACCGCTATGTAACCGACTTCACATCAACGGTATCTCACGAAAAAATACTTTATCTAATTCCGCTATCAAATGTGACACTTTACGTCACTCCTTGACGTTAGGTAACGTCACATTTTTCATAACCTTCATATATCAGTTATGAAAAGTAGATCAGTTATGAAAAGTAGTTATGTAAAAACTTTACGTAACTGTTTATGTTTCAAAATAGAGATACCACATGAGTTTCAAAGAATAATTTATTAATTAGGTAGGTAATGTCAAAACTGACAATTATTTCATTATTTAAACTGTACAATTAACCCATTATTTTAATTCAATAGTATTTTGAGATTTATAAACATTGAAAACATTATTCAGGACACAGTTATATTAAAGTAAGTCAATTTTCTGGGTGAATACATCATAATAACAATACTTCTAACACCATTTGATTCCACTTCAATATTTTCATTGTAATTGAAGATTTTATTGAATATTATGAAGGCGCGGAATTAGATAAAACGTTGTACGTAACACGTTATGAAGAGAGCGACATTGTTCAACACGCGTTGACTGCAAATATTACGCTTGTTGAACAATATCGCTCTTTTCATAACTAATTACGTAAATATCTATTAAATATGTCTTATAAAATATTAAATTAAATTGTACTGTACTGATTATACAAAGCAAAAAAACAATAGTGGGCATTAAAAACGTCAACCACATCATTATTTGTGTACAAATTGTCAAAACCGATACGAAGTTTAAACGTAAATTGAGAAAAATGGCACATTCATCAGAAAAACAACGAATCGAAATCTTAATATTAGTTGGATGTGATGATTGCAAACGTTTTCATGACGGAGCAGCGCAGCTCAGCTGGTAGAGTGAAGGATAAGGCCGTACGCTCATTGGAAAATATTATTATTGTGTTTTTCTTCATTAAATAAGATATATTATATTACGTAGAGCTGCTTTTTTATTAATCGAAATATTCATTGTAAATGAGCATAGCATCACTTAGAATTTTGATAAATTCATATATTTGAATGGAAGAGATTTTGGGATGAGATTTATGTATCAGCGAATAGTTTCCAGATCCATTGAAGGCTTACCTATATTGCACATGATGATAAAATACTGAAAATTTACAGTAAGGGATTTTTCTTGAGATCTCTTTTTTTTACGCGGTAACTGAGAAGTTCGCTTGTGGTCACACTGTACGTATTTTTACGCAGCATAAATACGATGAAAAAAACACCACAAGCCCACTCAAATACTGAGTGTAAGATATATTATCGAAAATAGCGCCTTAAGGACTTAAGGTTTTATTTCCTATATTTTTAAGGTTTGCAAAATCACTAGCCCTTGGTAGTCCCCGAATGAGCATCTTTCTGGATATTCTATATTTTCAATCAATTATTCTACTTGTTGCTTCATTCTACTTTATATTA
The DNA here is from genome assembly GCA_910591675.1 of Galerucella calmariensis. Taxonomy (NCBI): domain Eukaryota; kingdom Metazoa; phylum Arthropoda; class Insecta; order Coleoptera; family Chrysomelidae; genus Galerucella; species Galerucella calmariensis. The sequence continues at coordinate 15,182 of CAJUYG010003540.1, read as the reverse complement.
GCTGTAAGTATAAGCTCACTTTTTTACTTTTTAAGTTTCGGTAGTTGAAAACTATAAAAAACTAAACATTTTTATTAATTAATGGCATTCAATCAAATATTGCTGTATTCTCCTGCAAATTGAACATGCAATTTATGTGTCAGCAAAGTACATTATTCATGGACGGAACTTTAGACTATTACACAATGTGTTTTCTACAAATGTACACCATACATGCTTTTGCGAATACCACTTACGTACCTGTTGTCTTTGTCTTTTGAAAGACGAACAGAAATTAACGTATAAACAGTTGTTTAAATTATTGCAAACCAAATGCAATGACTTGGATCCTAAATCCTGCGATTAATGTTATTTATTTCGAAATGGGAATCCACCTCAGTGAAGACGACGTTTTTCTAGATGCTATCGTCATTGGTTGTCGTTTTCATCTGGTATAGGCATGGTATGTTTGTAGATTTTTAAATTAAATTATGTTATCAATATCTATTATAATTAACGGTGGCAGAAAATTCAAAATTTGGAACTGACTTCGAAATAGAAGCATTATTAAGACATGTGTTTGGGTTAACCTTTCTTTCCTCCAAAAAAATTGGCGACTCATTTGTGGAAGAATTCATGAGCAACAATCCTATCGACAATAGAATAGACATTTTTGTCGGTGGAACCATATAATGGAGAAAATTCGACATTTCCTCCCTAAGTCTGGGCAGCAGAAAACGGAAAATTATGAAGGACCACAAACGCATGTGAGGCATTCCATTCAAAATTTAAAGCTAATTGTTCCTCTCCTCATCCAAACATGAGACATTAAATAATATTCAAACAGATTCATATATAAAAATAAATAATAATCATTCAATTTAATTAATTAATGTATTAAATATTAAAAAAATGGAAAGCGTGTAATTCCTGAAGATTTTTTAAACAAACTAGAGTTTATTAATTTGAAAGTTGTTCAGTACAAAAATAATAAGATATCTAGATATAATTTTGTAAAATGCGTTAGCTTCAAATTTGGTAGTATGGTAGTATTATAAAATTCTGTTATAATTAGGGTTCTTGTGGAATTATTGTTTTTTCATAATTAAGGCTCACATTTTCAAAGCGTTCCTTGAAATATGAACTATTACCTCCCCTGTGATGTTCGTGGCGGTGTACCCGGATTCCGGCGATGATGAAGCTGTACTTCCCTGCTAACGAATGTCGAGAACGACTTGCTAATCTTGCAAGGCGGAACGTGGTGCGTCTAGAATGGATTCCAGACTACTCTGGTTTTGAAGGCGGATGCACTGGCTGCGGAAGGGGCAGCAGCTCCTTTCTGTGGCCCGGGCCCGACCCTAGTCCTAACAAAACAAAAAATACGCAAGGAGACGAAGAAGTGGCTGAGGAATCAGCACCTCGCTCATTGGAATGCTCTGCAGGGTCCTAGACAATCCAAACTTCTACTGAAGGGATGGACTGATGGACACGCCAGGGCAGCTACTGAACTACCAAGGAAGATAGCAGGACTCCTAACAGGGCACTGCTGTATGAGGAAACTCCTCCACAGCCTAGGAGTAGAGGAAAGTTCCCTATGTAGGGGTTGCGGCATGACTGACGAAACGTCAGTCCATTTTCTTTTAGAGTGTCCACACTGGGCTGTACTACGCAGGCGAATCTTCGGAGTCCCTGTTATGCCCCCTGGAGACACAAGCAGACATCCATTGAAAAAGGTTTTGGCCTTTATTGAAGGGCTCGGCTTTATGGATGTCTAGGTAGCAGGAATGGCTCAATGGGCCCGCCAGTGGCCTCAGTGCCGGAACCTTGGCTTGAGTTGTCCAGGACAAGGCTCGCCTGCACATTTAGTAGTAGTAGTAGTAGTCTACTTCCCGCTAAGATACCCCGCTGATTTGAGTGATTAAATGGTACGCAGTTCGGATGCTCCGATAATCCTAAGGTAGATAGATTAAAATTCGGTCAGTGGGATTAAACTATACGCAGTTCAGACTCACCGGTTTAACATGTTTAATAAATCATCCATGCACCTTCAATGCTTGCAGTAGGCATTTCTCATTGATCCACTGACGTGGAAAAAGTACAATATTGGTAGGTAGCGCATAGAAAATGATATAATCTTTATCGACAATATTCTGAAAAACAATGAAGCCATCTTCGATATCATCCATCACATATTATATTTACAAAATATGAAGTAACCTGCGTAATATCTTGTTCGTGTAGGAAATACACTGAATGTTATGAAAATATCCGAAAAATATTCAAGTGATGGTATTTTAGACAACTAAATTCCATAAATCTTAAGCCCATTATGTAGTTTCTTCATAATTAATTTATTTAAATTTTCAGGATATTAGCTCCAGCAGTAATTTCCGATTTGTAATATTCACCATGTTTATGATCTACATAATATCATTTTTTATTTTTTGCGGACAATCCCTCAAAGATGCAGTAAGTAGATACGTAGGCTTAGTATAAGACTACCTATATAACTAATCAATCCTTTAATTTTGAATCATAATTAATTTTGTTCATAATCACATCAGAATTGTCCTTATCGGCGAGTAAAATGATGATGATTTAATTTTTTGGAACTTTAGTTCTTTACGCCAGGTTATGTTTGAGCGACCAGGGGTCGCGACGCAAAAGATCTGACCGTTACGCGTTACGTTACGCTACGTTATGTTACATTGCTTAGTTATGTGCCTTGCTTTTGCGTGCTTGTGCCTCCTTAGTCTCTCTCTCGTTTACGAAGCAGCGATTCATAATAATAAATATGCTCCTACCCGGATTCGAACCCGGGCCGCCCGCGTGCAATGCGAGCATTCTAACCACTGAACCACCGATGCTATATTGAAATTCTATGCAAAGCTGGTATTCGCAGTGCTGGTGATCTACTTGAATTTGTTCGGATAAATTTTTACTATTATTTCCATAATTTTTTTTGCGCGATTAAGGGGTCTAGCTACTTTTCGAAATACAGGGTGTTGAAATTTTGAAAACTTGAATGTTTTAATTCGATAACTTTAAAATGGATGGATAAATTGATTTGACATTTGGCAGGTAGTTTTTAAATGTAAAAGGGCATATTTTGAAAGAAATTGTAGTTTGTTCAACTAGTGTGGATATGATGGCCATATCGCACGAGGACGAAGTCGACGCCGTAGGCGGAGTGCTCAATCGTTCAAGTGCGATATGGACAATCCACACGAGTCGAGCAGCATATTTTTTCTACGACCCACTTAGGAAAAAATCTAGAAAATTAAAATTTCTATAAACTGTAACATAACTTCAAATTAAAAATTTAACAATTCAATTTTATGTTTCCACTAATTTTGTGGTAAACGAATGTCCAATTTGTATAATGCTACGGTTTCCTTTTTTAAATATACGATGCTGTTATAAGTAGATGTTGCCAGTCGGACTCACTCATGGAGGGTACCGTAATTATCTATAATAATGAATATTCTGCTAAATATTTCAAACGTCTACCTGTTGTCGTTATTAATATCAAGCAGAATGATTATTTAAAAATAAAATTAACAATAAAAAAAATTTCTCGCGGGGAATCGAACCCGGGCTTACCGCGTGAGAGTCTGGTGTGCTTACTACTCAACCACCAAAGAATATGTAAATTGTTTATCTATAACGTCAGATGTATTACATAACTTTTGCTTAAAAGGAACTAAAGTTCCTACCGTGTGTCCCGCGACACGTTCTACCTTTTTTATCAATTTTTGTTGTGCTTTTGTATTATTGTTTTTTTAATGAATTGATGTTCCTTATATTTTTTTATTGTTTTCATTATTATCATTTTGGGGTTAAGGCAGAATTTAATCTTTTTGAAAGAACAAATACGTCTGAATAGCTTAAAGTTTTGTTTGATAAATTAATGATTGTTTCGTTATTTAGGTCTTTTTTGATTTTTTGTTCAAATCATATTTTAAATTTTTGGATTATATATTATATATTTTTTATATTTGAAAAATATAAAAAATATTTTGGTTCAATTGCATTTTTATGTGATTCGATCAATTTTATTCATAAATCACAACTTCATTGCAGCCTGAACAAATTTTTTACACTGCACATGATAGAACAATTTTTTTTTCACCAAACAATAAGCTAATTCTCCTGGTGTAAACAGTAGCATTTCAATGTCTTACCAAAACTGATCAATTTTAAATAATTGGAATCCTGAAAATAAAATATCAAACAATAGAAAAATTATGTGTACCTATGTTTTATTTTTGCTCAACAAGTTGAGTTCTGCATTTTTATGCTATTTGATAAATTTTATTTATTAATCACAATTTCATTTCAGTCTGAACTAATTTTTCACACAGCATATGATTGCCCTTGGTATAACTGGGACCTGCGTTGTAAAATGGCTTTACTTATTTTGATGAGGGAATGTAGTTCACCAATAAAATTAAGTCATTACAGAAGGAGGGATGTAGATTTTAAAATAACTACTAGTGTGAGTAAATGTTATCATTTTTATCACAATAATAAAAAAATAAAACGTTTACTATTAGAATATATCATACAAATACAGAATTGTGCAATATGAGAGTAAGATAGAATTTGCACTAAAAACGTTTAACGATACAATTCAGCCGAATAAATAGAGCAGCTATTTTTCCATAACCATAACTAATCTACTGAAGAACTAAATAGTTCTCATAAAAAGTTGTAGGTAGAGTTTGTTCAACCATCCTTCGCCGTTACGTCACACATTGTCTATCTTGATCTCTCATTCATGAAATGGATGAAAACGAATTATGACGTCATTAACGTATTTCTTAACTAATGTCGACGTAAATTTTATTTGTTACTTTTGACAGCTCTGGGGGCCTATTCTCGAATGTCGAATGACATTTGTCGTATTCGACATATGTCGATAGAAATTGTCGCACAACATTGGCATCTGGCATTCTCAAATGGGTTCGACATCTAAGTCGCATGAGATAAATTTTGTCGAATAACATGAACTGGCAACACCGAAATTTCGATATTATATCGTGCTCCATGCCACTTATCTTGTAAAGTTGTAAAATAATAGAAATGACAGTAGTAGTTATATGATCTGTGATGACAGTAATGATTTGGTTATCTTCTGTATGTTCCTTGTGGTATATTATTCATTCTTTTTTTAATTTCTTGGGAAATTAAACCACAATATTTTTAAATTCTTTATTTCAACGTTTTGGTAGCGTTCCAGCTACCGTTGTCAAGAAAAAATAAGTAGAAATTAATTTTTATCCCTAACTGACACAACAGAAAAAATTTGACAACTAGACAATCAAAAATTATTTTTAAGTTTAAGACTGCAAAATTTTGTTATCAAATTTTTATAAGAATTAAAAAAATTGTTAACCAATTCAATATTAGAACTAGTTTTAAATCGAATAATACATTGAGATCAATACTAACAAAAATGAAACCAAAGAATGAAGAACAATCTTCAAAAAACTGCATATATCAAATATCATGTGAATGCGACAAATTTTATTTAAGTGAAACATCTAGACCATTGAAAGTACGAATAAACGAACACAAAAAATATATCAAAGATAGGGAATTCTTTAAGTCAGCTATTTGCAAACATGCTTGGGAAGAGGGTCATCAAATTCAATGGGATTCATCAAAAATAATATTAAAAGAACCCAATAATAAAAGACGGAAAATCAAAGAAAGTGCTTTAATACAACTAAATGCAGATAAATGTGTAGCTAGTATTTCAGCCGAATGTAGTCAAATTTGGTTACCAATGTTAGAAAGAGAAATTTCCAATAATCAATTACCTGCGTTATCAGGATAGCATCATAAGTTTTTATCCAGGTTTTCTTATGATTTATAATTTGAATAGTTGTTAATCGATACACATTTCAATACACAAAATCACAAAACTGAGTATACATATTTCAAAAACTTATATATTCATACACAAAAAAACTATCAAAAAACGCGTTTTATTAATAACATTTCCAATATAAGCGAAAAAAACGCGCTATCCCAATAAAAACCGTTTCTGGAACGTGCACTTCACTGGATTCCATTTCTAGTAGACTATCATATCGTTGGAATGTCATAAAATGAAATATTTCATTTCACATTTTGCCACAGATATGATCTACTATGAATGGACCTTAATAAAAATTTGATAACAAAATTTTGCAGTCTTAAACTTCAAAATAATTTTTGATTGTCTAGTTGTCAAATTTTTTCTGTTGTGTAAGTTAGGGATAAAAATTAATTTCTACTTATTTTTTCTTGACAACGGTAGCTGGAACGCTACCGAAACGTTGAAATAAAGAATTTAAAAATATTGTAGTTTAATTTCCCAAGAAATTAAAAAAAGAATGAATAATGATTTGGTTGTTTGTTAGAAGTTAGAATGTACAATATGTACTTACTCGAATGTAGAACAAGAATAACAAGATAAATATGGAAAGTGAAACCAAAAAAAATTATTGCACCCAAAACCAAAAACGAACATTAATAAATTTAATGCAAGAAAAACAAAATGAGCCTTTTTTATCTGGAAAATACCTTTTCTTCAAGAGATAATGCCCTTGCACGATTCCCTTGTTCTATTAAGGGTTCTAGAATAATGATTAGCTCTCTAGCTAATTCTTTAGTTAATCTGAACGTTTTAATAAACTTTCTGTCAGATAAAAATGTAAAAGCGCTTCTATATATTACTTGTCTCTCTCGAGGCCGCTGATACATTTCTTGATTTTCTAAATTTTCAATAGCAATTAATAAAGCTGCCATTTTCTCTCTACAAAAATTTCTGAAACAGGACCTAACAAAAGTATTAAACAATGTTTTGAGTGTTTTCACTTTTGACATGTATAACATTAATCTATAAATTTCGCAAGTAATGAAATTCTCGCATTCGACATAAATTCTCGACTGCCTTTGACCATTCTACAATTTGTCTATCAAAAATTTGCGAAGGCGACATTTGAAAATAAGAATATTCAGATTTTATTCGACAAAGAGGATTTCTCGCATGCGACAAAATATGTCACGATTTGAGAATAGGGTCCCAGTTGTCATATTTTGAAAACAATTAATATAATATGTCATCGATTATAATTTTGAGGTTAAGTGTAAAATAACATTCAACTAATATAAGACAAACGTAAAACAGCAGAGTACGTCACCGATTATGACGTAATGGCAAAGGATGGTTGAACAAACTCTATTCAGGCTATGGTCCGAAAGTGACTGGTTTGCGGTTAACCGTCCCGAAAGTAACCAAAAAATAGCGGTTGCTGAAAATCTGGATATTTCAGGAACACGGTTTCCTGAAATATGGTTAATGAGCTGTCAAACTAGTAACCAGCCTTAGGAGCCCGGTTACTTCTGGTTTCGACTGTCATCGCTGTCACGCGTCATGCATTATTATTGTTTATTATTTTTGTACGCTGATTATTCTAGATTATTCCACCATCGAAGAGATATAAACGAATCATAATACGAATGAAAGTAAAACTAGAAAACAGCCTGATTGTCTATGTTTAAAACAACTCAAATATTCAAAAAATTATTTTTTGAAGTGTGTCTCGGTGTCGTTTTGTGGAATGTATTCAAGGTTATATTTCCGTTTCGTACTTTTACCGGTTTTGTGTCCCGAATACAACTAGATTTTTTAGTTTTATCTGTCAACCGAAGCGGTTAACCGTGGCTACGGTTAGTTACTTTGTTGTGTGCGTCATCGATTGTTAATGTTCTAGCACATTACGTAGGAAGAAATAGAAAAAAGGCGGGTCTATGATAAATCCTAATTAAATTATCAGTAGTAATAACCAGGGTAGGGAATCTCCGAACGAGCGAGGGTACCGCCACCTAGGGGGTCGGAAATATACTAAAATTGCGGATTTAATGAGAACATGAAGAGAACTGTAACGCCGTTGAAAGATACTTCCACCTGCTGCCACCCACTTCGACTGTTTAACTTAACCTAATAATCACTTGCACAGATCATATATCTACTAATAAAAAAAGATCACTTGTTTGTAGACGTGTGACGTGTCCAGTCTAAATTATCTACGTTGTTGGCGATTTTGTCAATTTTGTGCCTTAGTAGTAAATTTTCCAAGTTATTGTATATATACAATATTTTGTTTAGGTCGGTGTGTTAGTTTAGTTTAGTGTGGACTTTTTTATATATAGACAATGGCAACAAAATGTATAGTTGAGGACTGTAGGTACAGTGAGATGCACCCGGTAAGTTTTTTTTAATAATATAAAACATGTTTAATTAACTGAAAAGTGACAAAATATTGAAGTAGTTACTCTTTTATACAGCTTTAAACTTCCGAGCCATGAAGAACAACGTTCGGTTTGGCTGAAGAGAAGTGGAAACCTCTTTTTGGATTTAACAGGGCACAAAAATTGGAGAATTTGCCCTCGTCACTTTGGCCAGGACTGCTTTGTTAGAGTAGAAAAAGGCAAGGGCATAGTATTGAAAAGGTTTTCTTTGCCATCCCTTTTTTTGCCTGGTAAGTAAATTTTTTTGTACATATATTTATTGAATGTTATTATATTAGAGTGTTTTTTTTTTTTTTTATTTGTACGGGACAATGTTATTCTTAAAAAATATCTTTGAAATGAGTACATTTAACATTTAACTCAAATTACTTTCTTTATTTGCAGAAGCCGAGGCATCAACAAAAAAAGATTTTTACAAGACAGTGACCCTCATAAAGCGCCTTAGAGCGGAAAATGTTGACCAAAAAGATATAAAACATTTTGTGAAACTAGTTACTGAAAAGGAAGGATTAGTGAACATCTTGGGTAATTACTCGAAAGTGGCCCTCAATTTTTTTGAATCAAATCTGAAAAATTTGCGTATGAAGCCCAAGGGGCGTAGGTTCTGCCAAGATGACAAATTGTTTGCACTGTCATTGTACAAGAAAAGCGCCCGAGCATATCGCTTCCTGTCCAAGTTTTTCAGCTTACCATCTCGGAAATCTTTAAACAAAATCCTGAATAGTGTATCCTTTTTACCAGGTGTAAATGAACACATTTTCACACATTTAAAGATCCAGGTCAGTAAGCTGGGGGAGGAGGACAGGTATTGTGTTTTAATGTTTGATGAAATTTCTCTCCATCCTCATTTAAAATATAATCTGAAAACACATTCTGTAGATGGGTTTGTGGACTTAGGTGTTAGGAAGCGAAGGTTACAGTTTGCTGACCACGCCCTAGTATTCATGGCAAAAGGTATTCGTAACCTTGGAAGAACCCATAATTTTGGTTTTTGTGAAGGTACCACACCAACAGTCGACTTGGTGCATTGCATCAAAACGATTATTGGAGAATTGCAGGCGATCAGTATCACTGTGATCGCTACTGTATGTGACCAAGGTGCCACTAATCAAGCTGCCATGAATCAATTAGTAGGACCTAGTCGCACTGGGACCCTAACTTACACAGTTGGAGATCCTTCTCAAGAGATCGTTCACCTTTATGATCCCCCCCATTTATTAAAGGGGATCAGGAACGGTCTTTTATGTAAGGATCTTCAATACGGGATGAACGGCAGCAACAAAGTGGCATCTTGGTCGCATTTATCTCGATTATATGAAATCGATCGAATGCAAGGACCATTCAAGCAATGCGTTAAGTTGACTGATGAACATGCCCATTTTTTCATTATCTTCTCATATTTGTGTATTATGTATTTACTAAAAGTTATGTGTTTGAAAACAATACCTCCTTCTCCTATTTCAGTGATTATTGATTTTTATTGAATGTTTGTGAATTTTTAACTTCAATATGTTATATTTGATTATTTTTGTACTCCACAATATGCATCTTTTTCTGTATTTCAACAATAACGGTGAGAGGGTCACTGTTCCACTATTTGTTGTACTTTGCGTCTTTTCCTGATCACTGTTAATCATAAACTTATTAATGCTTCTTACCTTAAAAAATCGTTTTACCTTACTTCGTATATGATTCAAAATAATTTACTACATTTATTCTTCCTGTTTGTCATTAAAAGATGTAAAAAACGTTTTATTTGCTGTGTACTTTTTATTTTAAATAAAATATATAAACTTGATGATTGTTGCTTTATTTTTCCCACTCCAGGCATTATATGGTTCATTTTTTGACATTTCATTTAATTTAACTTGACTATTTGATTGCTATTATAGTGATATCAATCAAAATGTTGAGTTACTTTGAATGAAATTTCAAAAAAATGGACCATAAATGCCATATTGCAATAAAAATAAAATCACAGTAATTTTGAATATGGCGCCAGCCGCGAAAAACTGTAAATTTACAGGAATCTTCTTTTTCCACTGTTAGCGGAGATCACAACCATGTCAAATGTGTTGGAGTTTCATTTTCCGACCTGTAAGATGGCGCCACTGGTAAAATTAATTCGTCATTTGAAGCGCCACGGGTCAGATTCCCATCTATCAGTGTTATGTTATCTATGGTAATAACCAAGGACATGCTTGTTGCTTGGAAACAGACCGACGCCGTAGGCGAAGGTCTGTTGCCTTCAAGCGTTGTGTGAAAAATTCATTCATTCAACGCTTCAAGCAACAAGCTTGAGAAAGTTGTCATAAAATTTTTGAGCATTTATCAATGTCCGAGGGTTATTCGGATAGAAAATTTTTTACCAATTATAGAATTACAACCAAATCGTGACATTTCGAAATATTAAATATTTGAAACTTCAAAATCGAAATAAATCAATAGGTATGTGTCCATAGCAACGTGAAAACAGCCCATGGTCTGTTATCATTGTAATGTTGACATGACTGGGTGAAATTGTTCATATAATAAAAAATAAGGAAATTTTATTAGTTATTGGAGCTGTCAAAAAAATTTCACAATAATGAACCGTATAAATGTATTACAAACGTTAACCCTAATCTTTAACCTACAAAAATTTTATTGGTCGATGTTTAGATTACGCGCACGCGCTGCCTATCAATCGGTCATTCAAAATAGTATGAAACCGTTCCTCTCGTAGCAGCAATGTGTTATTTTTTTTCTACTGTCACAATGACAGTTTTCGTCAGGTCTGTACTTTGTTGTTTGCGGTCAATCATTATTCATAAAAAGTGAATATTAATCTTATTGTTATATATTTAAATAATAATACAAAAATATGCATAGATACACGGAAAAGCATTCGAATTTTGAAAGCTCTCAAGTATTTTCAGTTAGAAAATGAAGCTGGTAATTATTAATTTCATAGCTTTTTCGAATTTGGCTGAATACGATCCTAATGATTTTATTCATCAAATTTAAGGTTAGCCATATGTCAAAATAGAAAATAAAATAGTTTTTCCATTGCAGATGTTTAAAACAGTCTACAGCTTAATAGCATTTATATTAAATGTTTCAATGTCCAAATCCAAGTAAACTATCGAAGGTTAGTTATAGCAAGAATGAAGATTTTGGAACAATAACAGCATCATTGGAGCAATCAATTAGGCATTCCAAATCACGTGACCCAATATGACGTCTGCGGGCAAACAACTGTCTTAAGTGTCATAAGAAAGCATTTAGTACGTGGTGAATAAATTGTTTAAACGGCATTATCTCCAAAGTTGTGTGAATTTGTGATTGTTGATAGACTTTTTAAGATGCGGAGTGATTATTTAAAGACATTATTGTTGCAAAATCCAGATATTGGCAAGAGGTAAGCTGAAAATCCAATTTGTTTGTTTCCTAGATGTGAAGTGATATATTTGTTTACAGATATCAAATGAAGCTAACAAATCTGTGGCTTAAAACCGCTGGCACTTGAAAAAATTTTACAGCATCCCTGTTGGAACGACTTCTACAACCAACCACAAGGCACGTAGTTGGCATTTTTTTAAAATGTAATAATACCACTATAAGTCCTAAATAATATAAAAAGGCACAAAAACAACAATCCCACAAAATTTAAATAAACTTTTCAACAGCACAATAATATAACACCAACAAACTATTTGCCCCCAGCCGCCATATTGAATTTGTTTTGACAGGTCATTGGAATGCCTAATAAAAAAGTTTAAAATCATATTATATGTGTTTTTTAATGTAGTTTTTATACTATTATTCAGTTGATCGTTCTACATACCTCCATGTTGTAGTGGATCGTATTTTCAAAGTTGGTTTTAGGTAGAAAAATGGGTACCTAAAGCTAAGCAAAAAAACCACATTTCACTCACACAATAGTGTCAATGTTGCCATGCTTCAAAAATTATAAACTACTGTTATGGTATGAAAATACCCTGAATAAAATATTAAGTAATTATAAATTATAATAAAAGCAATACGACCAACTCTGTTATTTGGTCACTTAGTTCAAATAAAATTATCACAATAAAATAAATATAATAAAATAAATCCAAAAATGAGTATAAATAAAACATGCAAACCTAATAATGTTCATGAAATAAATAACATTTTATATAATAAGTTTTGACAAACACTTTATTCTAAATTTTATTAATCAATTTCGATAAACCCTGTATAATCAAACTTTTTTTTTAAACAGGAACACCAACTTCAAAACAAATTGTGTAAAATAGAGATGGTTCAACCATCCTTCTGCCGTTACGTCATACATTGTCCAGCTTGCTCTCTCATTCATGAAATAGATGAGACGGAATTATGACGTCATTGACGTATTTCTTTTCTAAGATAACATACATTTTATCTGTCACTTTTGACAGTTCAGTTGTCATATTTTGAAAACAATTCTTAACATATGTCATTGATTATAATTTTGAGGTTAAGTGTAAAATAAGATTCAACTAATATAAGACATACGTAAAGCAGCAGAATACGTCACCGATTATGACGTAACGGCAAAGGATCGTTGAACAAACTCTACCAACTTAAAACTTAAGCTTATGAAAAATACAAATATAAAAATTTCTAAAAAGGAGAGACCGAATAATTTTGATTGAGAATTTAAAAGAAAAATCTTTACAAAACTAATATAGAAAAATATTCAAAAAAATATTCAGAAATGTACTGAAATAAAATCTAATATAACAACCAAGTGATGAAAAATAATAAGAAAAAGTGAAATAAGAAAGAATACTTACAAAAGTGCCGGTTAGCGAGCAATTATATTGGAACTATCACAAATTGATATATCTGGCATCGTTTGTCGATATAACTAAAATCCACTATAGAAGAAATTGGAAATCGAATAGATTCAATCCACAACGAACTGACTTTGTAAAATCCACAGTTGAAGAAAGAAATTAGGCGGGGCTCCTGAGAGCAAACCTAGGTTAGGTTAGGTTCTATCCTCCAGAGTAACTTGGGACGCGCGAGAACTGCCCACGACCTAACAACTGAAATAGCACTGAGAAGAAACATCGACCTTATGAAAGTATCAGAACCTTAGAACATAAAGTAGACAGTTAACCGGGATGGTTATCCAAAATGGCCGCCGCAGAATAGAATATATCAGTGGCGCCGTTCCCAATTTTAATAAGAATAAAACTATTTCTATCAAATGGAATTCATATTTTCAATAACTTAAAATTTAGTAGAATAGAAAATATTGTAAGTAACAAGTGTATTATAAAATGATATTAAAGCTAGAAGCTTTCTAAATAATAATGATATGCTGAAAATAAATTTGATATATTTGTTTATAAGCTAAAAAATCAAAATGATACGCCCATGTAATGTCATATCATGTCAAGTGAAAATTTAGGTTAGGAACAACTATTGCCCAATTTCACCAACCATTTCCTAAAGTTAGGTAATACCTAAATCAGATTTTGGAATTGCTAAGTGAAATTTTCGTTTTACCACGCGCTAAAGAATTACTTCGGAGTGACAATATTGGGTATTTTCTATTATGTTTAGACGTTTCTTAGCGCATAGTGAAACGTAAATTCTATTTTGTCATTCCAAAATCTGATTTAGGTATTACCTAACTTTAGGAAATGGATGGTGAAATCGGACATATGTGTATGTTTTGAAAGTTTCAACATAAAGACCAATATTCTCATCTGTAGATTATAATTATTATAATAATATGTACTCACTGATGAAAAGTAAATTTCAAAGCGTCGTTTTTAGCAGTCTTTGAACGTCCACAAGCACTACAACTAACCATTGTCTTAAAAACTATATTTATATCACTGAGAGTATTATATAACGTAACTGAAAAACCAACTTAACCTTAGAAAATCCTATTATAAACTAAAACATTTGAGTTAGTAATAATCGGCAAAATATAACATGAAAACCAACTTTTAAACTGCGACCAAACAAATAATAAGTCATAAAATGGTTATTCAAAATGGCCGACTTTGTCTCTTTTATTTTTTATTATGGGAGATGTAGCAAACGCTCCTTCCTTACTACTTTATGTTCTAAGATCAGAACCAAACATCGCTATTACAAAAAGTCAAGGATAGACCATCGATAAAAGCAATGGTGTGGCCGTCTACGTAAAAAACAAAAACTGTGGAATTATGTTCGTGAACAGTGAAATGGGCTTCCTGGAGATTCATCTAAAAAATCTCTTGATTATGTGCTGCTACATCTCACCAAATATCAATATTACCGAGTATGAGAGAACAGTGGATAGGTTAATGAACCGCGTTAAAACACTAGGCAGATCACGCGTAATTATAGCGGAAGATATCAATACCAAATAGTCAAGATGGGGATCCCCCGTCACCGACAATAGAGGCCACTTTAGGAGCGCTATTCTGTACACGGCATTGACAGTCGTCAGTATCGGTATGTTAACAACAGCCATTGGTTGCGCGGCCGACGGGACTAATATTACGCTATTCTGTATGCCACGGTTTTCGACGCTCGGAATTGCAACCAAAAATTATCGGCATAGAAGTGACGTCACTCGATTCGGTACATATGGCCAATGAGCGATGAGGGAAACTGTCAAATTTGTAAACAAACAAAAGTGCACGTTGAAGATTAGAGGATATATTTTGGTTACGTTGGAAGGTAGGGTCATATAATTAGATGATAGATAGTGATACTGACATATCTTTTATCTGTTAGCATAAACGATACAATTCATGTTTATATTAACATTAACAACCTCAAAAACTCGAAATTTAGAGTCAACTAGCATTGAAGAATTGATCTGGCGTTAACATATATACCGACAGTCAGGCAGCAATTAAAGCCCTGAGTGGATATACCATCAA
>CAJUYG010003539.1:33348-50678 GCA_910591675.1 Galerucella calmariensis | reverse complement strand
AATTTCGTTTTGTCCTTGCTGGAGCAATGCTGGTAAGATCCCATCTGCTCTCGATACCTTGAAAGGTGAGAAGGTTAGATCAACATATCGTTACTACAAATATGCTTAGCCATTGTAGTGCTGGGGTCTGTTATGACCTACGAGAGGATTATCTCTCCCATTTGGGATACTGCCAGAAAAATTAGTTTCTAGTAAAAGTCTCACTCTTTCCTCCTCATCACATTTGTATACGGAATATAATATAGCGAAAACATCGAGATATGGTAGATTTCAAAGAACGTGAAACTGCCGAATCAATTAACTTATTTAACCTTCAAAATCCCATCTTATAATTAAACAATTATTATTGGTAATTAGATAAAGTAACAATACAAGGTTAAACAATAAATGATAATGTCATCGATTTTTTTTTAGGTTTCCCGAAACGAATAGAAAATTTCAAAGTAGGTAATTCATATACGTTCTAGCCAATCAAAACATGATTATAATGGAAATAATCTACTCACCTTATTTCAGCGAGAATTATTCAACGTACATTGTTTTTATTGAATAAAAACCACGACTAAAGTACAAGTATTTTCTTGATCTGAAATTCGTGAAATGAATCCAAAACGTTTTAGTGAATCATCAAAAAAGTAATCATTGAAAGTGCATATATAGTGTGGAATAGCCAAATGGAATAAATTCGATAGGAGGCTGAGGTGGTACCGGCGAAGGGACGGCTCCTTAGAAAAAAAAAAGTTTCAACTCTCAATATATTTATTACGAGCTTTGAAAAGACAGTTATCTAATCGATTTATTTTTTTTTTATTTAAACCAGATACGTTATTTTTTTACTACTAAATCATTGTTTTTAAATTAAAATATTTTGTAATAAAAAAAACACCAATCTCTGTTTATCTCTACATCAACCCAGTCATCTATTACATGATGACTAACACCATCTAAAATAACATTATTACAATAAGCTCTACGTTCGTTAATGGCTACCATTGTATTTGAATTTATGACTATAAAATGCACCCTCTGTTAATAATGCTATTGCTTTTTGAATGGAGCGTGGGATTGAAGTTCTAATAAACGAAATTTCCTTTGTTATTGTCTACACGGATCAATAAAAAACGGGTGTGAAATCCTTAGGGATTTTTAGGGGTTAAAAGAAGCGCTCGCTGCCTTTGAGCGATCCAGAAACAATCGTGTGCACAAGCAATCTGAATGCATACTATATTAATATTTGCAGCTTTGACCGGTTTCTTTAGCATTATAAGCAACGTCAAGCGGACAGTTTATTATCAAAAATTTAGATAAATTAAAATTATTGATTTGTCAGCCAAATGAATATAGAAGAATCAGCAAATATCGCTTGTCGAATGGTTCCAAACAAAGACTGCTACTGCAGTTTTGGAAACCGTGCTTCTGGCTCACTTTCACGAAAAATCTGCAGCGTTAAAGTCTCCATTAAGAAGCTTATGATGTGAATATTCCATGCTGAAGTCCACCCTTCTTATAAAGGAAAAATAGATATTTCCAGGTATCCTAAACTTCAGGCATTTTTAAAAAATGAAATGACGGATCTATTACCCGAAAAGTCTAATGTATTTGACAGGGAAGACGTAAATAAATTCATGTTTTGAAGCTATATACACTTGCGTGCATAGAAATCAGCCCACTGTAAATTTTTGACTTAAACTATAGGTATATATTATCTCAATTATTCATCAGATGAAAAAAATAAATATGCTGTTTGAAAGATAATGTAATATGATTTAATGTGAGCATAAATTTATGAGAAATTATTTCGAATTCCTATGCTTAACATAGTGAAATTAATGCATTAAGTAACTAATCTTTTTTATTATTAACATAAATAGGGTTATTGACAATTTAAACCCTAACACTCATCTCGTTATTTTTTAATAATGGGTATGACCTCCTTTAGCCCTAATAACATTTCTCATACGATTAGGCATAGATCTGATCAAGTTTGCTATTGTTTCCTGTGGGATGTTAAGCCACTCTTCCTTTACTGCAACAATAAGCTCTGGGAGCGACTTTTTCTTCGTTTTAGCTCATCCCATAAAAGTTCTATCGGATTTAGGTCAGAACCGTATGCTGGCCACTCCATAACCCGAAAACAGACTTCTGTAATGTAATCTTGCGGTGTGCGGTGTGTGCATTGTCATGCATAAAGGTGAATTCGTCTCCAAAGTAGTCGACGTGAGGTACCACATGCATTGCTAAAATCTCATCGATATATCTAGCTGCCGTTAAACCTCTCCTTCCGCAAACACGGTCGTCCCTACGCATGATCAGAGGGTCGGTTCGTGCTTCTATAGAAATTGCATCCCAGATCCTGCAGGAACCACCTCCATAAGCACTCCGCTCTTCAAGGCAGCAATCTGCAAATCGCTCTCCTGGTCTTCGGTACATTTTCCTTCTTCGGTCGCTACCATGGAGGCATATTCTGGTCTCATCTGAGATCAGAACAGATCCCCATTGTTTTAACGTCCAATTCATATTGTTACGAACTCAGTCATTCAGAAGCCGGTCCTGTCGCAAACTATGAATGCGACCTTTCTAGAAAGGTTCTTCAACAGGTAATGTTCGAGATTGATCTCGAACAGCGCGCGTACAAGGCGGTGAATTCAAGAAAGGTCTAGAGATTCGAAGGACTATATATACGCGGGTTTTCGAGTTAGAGGAGAAGTTGTTCAGTATACAGTAAATCGGTAAACAGTTTCAGTATACAGTGAGTGAACAGAAAGTGAATATAAATAGTGTTGAAGATAAATTAGGACAATTATCATACCCAGTGTAGATAAATTACCTAATAGACATTAAGTAGTGTGTATATAAATTAAGTTTATTATAGTGTGTAAGTGTTTCTTTAATAAATCAATAGTAATTAGCCATAGTGAGTGTATAATTTTATCCCACGGTAAAAACTGTTTAAAATAAATAAGAAAAACATTACAATATGATTCCGTGCAAAACGTAAGCGAGCTTGCCGATGAGCTGGAGTAAGTTTTGGACCAATTTACAGGTCAGGTTATTTTCCTGCAGTCTTCGTCTTTTTGTCCACTGACTAATAGCTACTCCTCGAACCACACGGAGTTGTCGTTGTACTTGAACGGCATTAGATGACGATTTCTTAATGTTGTGGATACAATAAAGCGGTCATCACGAGCAGTTGTAAATCGCCTATTCCTGTTCCAGGTCGCCTATGACAGGATCCAGTCTCCTTATAACGTTGGCACACTCTTCGAACCGCTGCGCGGGTCATATCCAATTGTCTAGCAATAGCTCGCTAACCAAGTCCAATTTCGATTAAAGCAATAACTTGGGCGGTTTTTTGTGGTGTAAGTAGTATGCATTAAACTAACACACTTGAACACTATTGAGACTATGGAACACGAATAATGAGCAAATTTCAGTTGCAAACACAATAATTGTAATATTTGACAGATTTGTTATTTTCGTTACATATATCATATCATAAACACGTTTCATTTGTTTACCGGTTGCTACGCATATACGATGATTTTTCTTGATAAATTAATACTCACATTAAAGCAAATTAAATTGTTTTTCAAACAGCATACTCCTTTTTTTGATCTGATGAATAATTAAAAAAATATGTATAGTTAAAGTCAAAAGTTTACAGTGGGCCGATTTCTATGCACGCAAGTTTATATACAGTGCTTTTCAGATAAAAGTAGTTAGTAAGTAGGCATAATTGTAGATATTGGGCTGAAAGTGATCCACATATTATGCGTGAATTCCATACACAACATCCCCAAAAGTTAAACGTTTGGTGTGGTATCCTAGGTGACCACATTGTCGGACCTTTCTTCATCAACGGAAATTTAAATGGTGAATCATATCATGAGATACTCAGGGAAGGGGTTGACCCACGTATTACAACAATAATAGAAAATGATGATAACCTTTCCGAAGATTTACTGGTATTTCAACAAGACGGAGCTCCCCCACACTATGCTATGCCTGTCCGACAATTTTTAAAAGAAACATTCCCCGCTCGTTGGATAGGTAGAAGGGGGCAGATGATGGAGTGGCCACCTAGGTCACCGGATTTAACACCCCTAGACTTCTTTTTATGTGGGTATTTAAAAACAAAAGTTTATGCTACCCAACCAGAATCTCTGGATGATTTACGAGAGAGGATAGAAAATGAATGTCGACAATTAAATCCAGCCGTATTAAGCAATGTCAGAGAGGCATTTCAAAATAGATTATACCATTGTATGGAAGTGAATGGTACTCATTTTGAACACTTATTGTAACTTCATAATAAATAGCACAGTTAAAAAGATTAAAGAGTTTGAACTGTTGTACAACCCATTTTAGTACAGGCAAATAAGGTGAAAGTAAATAATAAGTAAAATTTGTGCTCTTAAAAGAAAAATTGTTTATCTCATAAACTAACCACTTTAACCTACAAGTATTATACATTTTTGAAATCAGCTCAAAGAGGAGTATCCAAATTTTACATAAAAAATATGAAAAGTAATTTAAAAAAATAAAGGGAATGCTGCTAGGGGTGAGGGGGTGGCTTTTCCAGTAAGTTTAAATAAGCCATAATGCTTGCCCCTTCCAACATAAATTGACTTGTTTTTAGATTTTTCCTAAATACCAGTATTACAAAGTTATTAAAGGTGGATACTTTTATCTGAAAAGCGCTGTATATATACAGTGTGTCGCTTAAATGCGATGAAGACACCCCCATATTTTCGCTGTTTGAAGTTAATCAACTGAAATCTGAACTTTAATCTCAGCCTACTACGATTTCACAAACAGGGTCACTTTTCGATATTTTGCTTCGCGTAAAAAATATCGAAAAAAAATATTCGAAAAAATTGTTCAGAATATCATTTCAAATCCACATACCGAAATACATCACAAAATTCGCATTTTTAATTTTTTTGCCACCCACATTTATTATTATAAGATATTGTTGAATTTGATCAATATTCCTTTGAAAGTGCTGTTTACTTTACTAAAATAATAATTTTGTATACTTGGACCAAAAAATGAAAAATGCGAATTTTGTGATAAAATTTGGTATGTGAGGTTAAAATAATATTCTGAACAACTTTTTTCAATAATATTTTTCGATATCTCTAACGCGAAGCAAAATATCGAGCAGCGGTCCAGTTTGTGAAAGCGTAGTAGGTTTTGTTTAAAGTTCAGATTTCAGTTGACTATTCCAAGAAATTTGGCTCATCAACCTGTATGACTCAACAATGACACAACAATCCGAATCTGTAATTCTTCAAACAGCGAAAATATGGGAGTGTCTTCATCTTAAATGCGACACACTGTATATAATCGAAATCCCTGTTACCATTCAATGGTGTAGGGTATATGTTAATGTCTGTCTTGCTTAAAATATATTTAACTCCCTGTATACAAATTTTGTTTTTTGCTGGTGCTTTGGCAGCTAACCATGTTGTCTAGCTAACCTCGTTTCTTCAATATTTCTTCTAATACTCCATCCCATGTTTGCTTCGGACTTCCTCTTTTCCTAGCTCTTTGTACCTTGGATTCCCACATTTGTTTGACAGGCCTCTAATCATTCAATCTTTGGAGGTGCCCCCACCAGCTAAGTTGTCGTTTTTCAATGAATTCCAGCAATGGCTCTATTTCCAGATCTTCTCTTATTTTTTTATTTCTCATTTTGTTTCTTCTTGTAAAGTTGTAACACCCCTGACTCTTTCTAATATACTCGTACTTCATTTAAAGAGCTTGAATTTGACTCTTTTGCCGCTGTGTGAGCACCCATGATTCACATCAAATGTGAAGATTGGTCTAAATATAGTTTTATATACATTATTTTTTGTTATTTTTTGATATTTTTTTTGTTTATAAATGACCTGTTCATTGCATAATATAATTCCAAAGAGTTTTGTATCCTATTATTAATTTCAATATTATGTTTTCCGTTTTCTTGAATCTCCAATACCAAGTATTTGAAGCTTTTCACCTGCTTAATATTTGTTCCATCTATTGCAATCTTTATTTCCCTACTGCTTCTACATATGTACATCACTTTTGTTTCTATTTATGTTCATCCCATTTTCTTTTAAATTTTTATCCCATGTATCCAAATTCTGTTGTAGATCCTTTTCTGTACACGTCATAAAAATTAAATCATCTGCAAAGGCTCCTTCAGCGATATTTATTCTTTTTAAACTTCTGTAGCTTGTTCATCTTAGGTGAACATTGTTTTATGATTTCGTCCATAAAGGTAATAAATAATAGTCGACTCAATCCCCCCTCCCTGTCTCAATCCTTTTTGTAATATGAAATTTTCTGAAATCTTATTTTCGCGAACTACATGTTTGAAGAAAATAAGATTTTAATGATGATGGGAATTGCTGGATCTGGTGCTAGTAAATCTACACAATGAGAATGGACAAAGTTAAATTGAGGTGAAGTCATAATTGTTACTATTGCTGATTGCAATAATGGAATGGTAAAAAATGCAAGTATATGTTTTGTTATATTTTATATGTATAGCTTATTATATTTATCAGGTAAGACCCATTAACTAAAATGTCACTTTACTTTTAAACCGAGCATTGTTTATCTTATCTCTCGAAACACTTGCAAATGGTCAAGGTTAAAAAGGCAGAATGGTTGTAAAAGGTTGTAAAAATTGAGGTTAATTTGGAATGGGTTTATTTGGTTTAGTCTATACATAACCGTGGTTTGGAAAATAGTAAATTCAGATAGATAGTTGTATTATTACTGAGTTTAATTCTAGCTTTATCTTTTTTGATTCTTACAATTTTTTATTAAACTTTTGCGTAAATATCTTAAACAAATTATACTTCCACTGTTATAAATTTCAATTTGGATATTTTAAATAAAATCAAACGCTTTTTGTATATTTTCAATTTCACCTGTAGTAAACCATGTTTCAGTAAGTACCCACTAGGTAGGTAGGTAGGTACTGAGTCCATTGGTACGGGTTCGAGGTTGGAATAAGATTAAAGATAATAGAACCAGACTGTGGATCTCCCGTGGCGCGGAGGGAGCTCAATCCAGTCTTGTTAGCATGAATTATATACAGTTAGCAGTAGCGTACCGCGCATTATTATACAGGCAATGTCACTATCTATATATTGGAAACTACCAACACGATTTGTATGAAGTAACTCCTATTTGAACAATAAAATAAATAAAAATAAAAGTATTTCAAGAAATCAAATTTTGACGTCTATTAAACAGTGAACTGACTATGCTGTGCTGACCATGCTAGATGACGCTGAATCACTTAGTTACCACAAACATTATCGTTTACAGTTCTCGCTTTTTATTAAGGCAATGGTCCGAAAGTAACTAGTTCGCGGTTTACCGTCCCGCAGGCCTATTCTGTAACTTGCGACTGCCGATAATTGTGCAATTGTCGCTGTCAAACGCGGGCTTCGTATTCTCGAAGAAGCAACTGCGACCGCGATCGCATTTTATTTGTTAACTGCCTCTAGTGAGCAATTGGTTAACTAAAAAAGTGCATTTTTCAGTTGTTCATGTGAAAAATACGTATTCTGTAAGCAATTTTTTAGCAATTACAACGCGATTGCAACTGTCGAATAGCAATCACAATTTTAGTAGTTGTAGTTGAGTTGCTTGATAATAAAATCAAGTTTTCCTAATAGAAATAGAAGGTAAGTAATAAATTATAACATTTTGTAAATGATAAACATGTTTTATTTGTACAAATAGTAATTTAATGGACTTACTAACTGCCCTCAGAAAAGTGGACACACCTACCCTAATATTTAATAACAATTACTAAATACGTAAAAACAAATAATAACTATTATCTCTTTCATTACTAAGTACAAATAAAAACTAACTTTTCTGAGGGTAGTTAGTAAGTCCATTAAATTACTATTTGTACAAATAAAACAGGTTTATTATTGACAAAATTTTATAATTTATTACTTACCTCTTATTTCTATTAAGAAAACTTGATTTAATTATCAAACAACTCAATTACAACTACTATAATTGTGATTCCTAGTCAATCAACTCTTCCAACTGGCTATTGAAAACTCTGTTTTCTCTCATTTTCTGTACTATGTACCTCAAAAACAATTAATAGTAGCAGTACCCATTCTCAGATTATTTTACTCACCTAATTGATAAAAGGATAAGTACAACCACAAAAGACACAATAATTCAAAACTGATGTATTCACTAGGTATCTATTGCACTATTTAAAAATGAGAGAAAATAAAAATTCTTTCTGAAGGCAGATGCCATAGATAGCTAGGTACCTACACTCTTATCTTTATTATGTTAACATAAACAATCACTAAGAGTTAATTTTTGTTTAGGCTATGATGATGTGATTTATATGCCCTTTAAGAATAAAATATCTATCAAATGATGTTTCTAACATGTTTGTTCTTGAAAAAGAAATACCTACCCACATTCTTACGTGAATGAAAATATAAATTGACTTGGAATCTTTTTTCATTACTCAAGGATTTAAACTCTCTTATATATTTACCCACATTTCACTATTATGTGATTTTTTTCATGTAAATATTCAAGGATTGAACATTGACATTTTGCGCCTACCTATATCACCCATCTCAAAAAATACCTAGAAGTAGGTATATTGTTTTTTTAAACAAATCATCTAAAAAAGTATTTGTAAACCCATTTTCAACTGCTTTTAGTTATGTAAGGCACTGTTTAGTAGGCTTCCTTGGTTTTTCATGCATATTAAATATTTTTTACATTTGTTTTTGTTCATCAGCTGATTTTACAGACAATTTAAGTTACGTTGATTGCTACCCGATTGCAAGTGGCGCTAGTTTTATGACGTAAAAGTGCATCTTGACAGCAACCAGCAATTGCGACGCGACCGCGACGCGACTACCTTACAGAATATCAAATTTTGCGACTGATTGTGCGACCGTTGTGCAACGGTTGCTAGTTGCAAAATAATTGTTGTTTTTACAGAATAAGCCTGCCGGAAGTAACTAAAAAATAGTGGTTGCTGAAAATCTGGTTATTTCTGGAACACGGTTTTCTGAAATATGGTTAATGAACTGTCAAACTAGTAACCAGCCTTAGAAGCCCGGCTACTTCTGGTTTCGACTGTCATCGCTGCCACCCGACATGCATTATTATTGTTTATTATTTTTGTTAGCTGATTATTTCACCATCGAAGAGAAAAATAAAACATATAATACGAATAAAAGTAAAACACGAAAGCTGCATGATTGTCCATGTTTAAAAACAACTAAAATATTCAAAAAATTGATCTTTGAAGTGTAGAGGACATACTTAGAGAACCTTCATTGCGTAGTGCTTCGCTTTTGTGTAAATTTTTCAAAAATTGTAACAGAACTATATCATTTCACCTACAGGAAGAAGTGGGGTCTCAGATGCAGATGCACGAAATTGCAGCTTCTTTCTATTAGTTATTTAGAAGTAATAAATAGTACGGGGTAGATAACTCGATAGAGTTAAGCCCATAAAAAAAGAAGAAGAAGAAATTTGTCTCGGTGTCGTTTTGGGGAATGTATTTAAGGTTATATTTCCGTTTCGTACTTTTACCGGTTTTTTGTCCCGAATACAACTAGATTTTTCAGTTTAATCTGTCAACCGAAGCGGTTAACCGTGGTTACATTTAGTTACTTTCGAACCATAGCCTAAAAGTTCTTGCTAGTGTTTAATATTCATGTCGCATAAAGAGGGATGAATCGTGTATTCCTGATGATATTGGAGAGGATGCAGAAAGAGCGTCATTTGAATTATTACCGAAAAAATCAACTCAGCAGTATGATATTGCATATTCTAATGTTCTTAAGTGGTGTAAAATGAAAAAAGTTGAAGGAAACTTCAGTGAATCCGTCTTTTTGGCATATCTAGAAGAGAAATCGAAAATATGGAACGTATCAACTTTGTGGAGTGCGCTAGTTAAAAATGGGGTTATGAAATATTTCAATATTTATTATTAAAGAGGAAAAATGATGGTTATGGTCCCAAAAAATCGAAAATACTAACCTTTGAACAAGTTGAGAAGTTTATGAATGAGGCGCCAGATGAAGCATACTTGATGGTAAAACTTGCTACTATTTTTGGAATATATGGAGCCTGTCACGTGAAGAGTTATGCCATTTTTCAATAGATGATATTAAATGGATAGATAAATCATTGATTGTTCAAATTCCAAATACTAAAACGAAAATTAGTCGTTGTTTTTTCCATTACCGGGAAATATATTGACTTTTTTAATAAATACGCTGCATTACGCCCTTCTGCTATTATTCATGGACATTTTTTTTCTGAAATACTCAAATTATAAATGCACTGCGAAACCATTTGGTATAAATACGTGTGGGAAAATGCCCTCATTGGTTTCTGAGTTTTTGAACCTACCGGATCCAAATAAATCTACAGGTCATTGTTATAGAATGTCTTCTGCTTCTTTACTGGCAGAATCAGGAGCAAATATGGAACAGACCTATTATAATATTGAAAGTTCCATTAAAAATTAAATCATTATGTCTCTTTGACTTCTATTTGGTTAAAAAGAAATTTATAGATTATGTCTCTTTTAACACCAGTGTTACAGTGTCCGTTTTCCCCAAGCGCGCGCTCATGTTAACCAGATGGACCACGACCAAAACAAAACAAGAACCAAAAAGTATTCACAAAAGAGATTGAGATTGAGTTAGTCAACCTCAGCTTGGCTGTCGGTATACAACACCCGGCACGGTCGCCTACTTCTAGCCCTTCTCGATTTGAAAAAAAATATTTCTACCGGTCAACCTGTTTTAGTTTGTTTAACGTCGAAGTGATTTGTGACACCTGTTATTAAATACTACTGATATTAAACAAATATTGTGCGTCAGGTATATTTGACTCGTTAAGATACATGATTACTGTGAGTTTGTGGGTGAAATTTTAAAAATAGAATACTATCGAAAACAGGATTATTGTTAAAATCAAATATGGATAACTAACTTAAACAGGTAATAATCACTTACGAGGGTAAAGCAGAATGTATTCAAAGTACTTAGTCTCTTTATATTTGTCTGTTTGAAGAACTGAGTGTAGTTATAGACCAAACGATAGGGGTTCACAACTACAAGTAATTAGCAATACGGCTGATTTTTTTCTCATAAGTACCTTAAAGTATGTAGATTAATATAAAAAAAAGTTTATCTGTCTATCGATTTCCCAAATTAGCAAAAAAATCACAAACATTTTTTTTCAAATTTTTTCAATATTTCGCGCTGGGAGGATGGTAGAGAAAAATAAAAAATACCACCGTGTAGGGGGAGTGTTTTGCGATAAAAAAAGGTCTCCTGCGTTTCTTTCGTCCGAGCAATGGTTAGTCCGGAAAAAATTCGGTAAACTAAGTATGTGTTCCGCATCCGCGCGACTCTATTTTCTGAAGCGCGGCGGAGTACATAAGGTCTGTTCCAACCGCAATCAGAAATTGTCAGAAACGATCGGAGAATAATTGGTCATAACAAACAACCACATTACTTTCGCGTAATTCTTATCACTGATTGCAATGGTCGACTATTCTCTGATCGTTTCTGACAGTTTATGATAGCGGTTGGAACAGACCTATTATAAACTATTGTACAGTTATAATGTAGATATAAATAATTGTAATAGAGCGTTTTAAAGAGGGAAGTGTCAGCTTTAAGATGGCATTTTTTTGTCATAGCACATAATCATTTTTAGCAAATTACTCATATAATAATATAATATAAATATTATATTCTAATCATAACCAAATATCTCAATAAAATAGTATATTAAGTATTCAGAACGACCTTTAGTACACTCGGACTTACTGACATACTGCGCCAATATTTATAAAGAGTATCCGATTCTTCATTACTTGAATAGTTTCCGGCTGCATGGGTAAAGCCAAAAAAAAATTGTTAATATTAAGTATTAAGAACGGTAAGGGTTGTTTACCGGTCGACAGCAATGTTTCGCTATGATACGCTCAGCATCAAATTTTGCTGGAGACCGGTATTATCCTTAACGTTAGAGATGCTTATATCATTATTTGCGCGATCGATCTTTTTTGTTTATTTACAGCATCGGTTGTCAGGTCAGTAAGTTGTGTTTACTGGTTTCTAAGTCTAACACGTCGGTAAGTGATTTACTTACCGTTCAGACGTCGGTAAGTAAACTACGTCTTAGCCCTACATACATTTAAGTGGTCCTAAAAAATATATTACTTCATTCATTACATAAAAGAAACAAAAACAATAAGAAGATTGATATTTTTTAATGAACAGAATCGAACAGAACAATATAAAAAGTAATAAATAGCATGAAAACAATTTCACCAAAATGCAAATTATATTTTAAACTCATCGAGAAGTATAAATGTCACTTTTGACATTTCGGTCATTTCGAAGAAATTTAAATTATTTTATTCGAAATTCGAATATTTCAATACGATCGCGCAAAAAATAGTATAAGCATTTCGAACGTTAAGGGTAATACCGGTCTCCAGCAAAATTGGAGGCTTCGCTACGCTCAGCCTCCAAACATTGCTGTCGACCGGTAAACAACCCTTACCGTTCTTGATACTTAATATACTATTTTGCGCGATTGATCTTTTTTGTTTATTTACAGCATCGGTTGTCAGGACGGTATGTGTTTACTGGTTTCTAAGTCAAACACGTCGGTAAGTGAATCACTTACCGACGTTTTAGTTTGCGTAGCAATGTTGGGAAAACTTCTAAGATCAAGAATATATAATTACAAAATTAATTAATTTACATACATTTTTGGATTCAATGATTTTTTGTATCATAAGCGAAAATAGCAATTTTTTTAGATTCGGGTGGGAATCTTCTTTATTTTTTCAAAATAAAATTCGATACTCCTGTAATATAAAGATTAATATTCAGCGAACAAAATGTACATAGTGAAAAGGTATAAAAGATGATTAATATATAATTTTAGGATATAATTTTTTTCATACCTTTTTCCAATAAAAATATGTAAACATTAATTTATTACCTATTATTTATTATTTAAAACCTTAACTCTTACCAAAGATTGAAAAAAAATTCTGATTGAATATTTATATTTTTTTCCGCAATTCAGAAAGTAGGTCTTTCGCCGTGCAGCAGAGTCGCGCGGATGCGGACTCGTCCAATAGTCATTAAGAATAATTGAGAATTCGTCATTTTTTCAAAATTTCATTTCTTTGTCGGTTTTCAAGTTAAAACTTCGTAGCAAACAAGTTTTTTAATGGAATATATGGCAATATATCTGGATGCAAACAGGCAATATTTTTAGTGCAATATGTAGCTGCGAGGGGTAAACCGCAAGTGGAAGTAGGTGTACACCGCAGTGAAAGTATGTGGAAGTTTGGTGGAAGTATGTGGAAGTTTAATATAGAAATCAGACGAAGTGCGGTGAAAATAACGAATTATTGAATAGGTTATTATACGAATTGTTAATGAATAGGTGTTTTACACTGAAAGAGCATGTAGAAAATGCAAAAATTGGCGTAAAATTTCCTGTCGACATGGGTCGTTGGAGCTTTAGTTTTGGAGATACAGGGTGTTAAAGTTACCCATACAATAGGTGAAATATCATAAAAATCAATGCTATTGAGTGTTTTCAGGAATTATACATTTTTGTGCTCGTTATGGAAGCGTGTTTAATTACAAAAAGGTTGCATGGGTTCTTACATTGTCAACTATCTTAAAAACATTGCGCCCTGAGACAAAAACGTAGGATGACTTGTCACCTGTACACAATATGAGCTACCTACCAAAATTGTCATAATTGCATTAAAGCCAGTGACATAGAAATTAGTTAATAAAAGAGGCAACAACACCCCCACATATCCGCCTCTGGATTGAATAATTGTGAACAACAGGCCATGAACGCCTAAGGCTTGATTGGCTATTCTCTTTCATGTTTTGCCACCTCTTGTCATCTGCGTATGTTCAACAGCTTTAGGTCTTTTTCTACTGCTTCTAACCACTTCTTTTTTGGTCTTCCCATTCCCCTTTCTTTTACATCCAGTTCCTCTTCTAAGTACTTCTTTTGTTGCTCTGCTATTTGCAAGTCTCTCTATGTGCCCTAAGTAACTTATACGTTGCGACCTTTACTACCGCCGATATCGGAGGGCTCTCATATAATTTCATATTATTGTATTAATTTCTTCTGACTCATCATTTCTGTTATTGATATTAATTCCTAGGTAGCTTATTTCGTTTTTTTCTCAATAGTCAAGAAAACATTTTTGTATTCTGTGTAAAATTTTTATTTTAAAATTGCAAAGCGCTTTCGGCTGTTAAGCCATCATCAGTGCCATACCTGCAAGTAAGCAATAATCGTTGGAAAATTTTTAAAAGAAATTAGAAAAGAATTACTTACTCGTCAGATATGAAACAAGAAACCTAGTCAAATGTCTACAACACATTAACGTCACTATTAAAATTACATTAAATTTAAAATTTTTAAAAAATTAATTATCCCTTGATTGGGGTTAAATTGTATTCATATTATGAACATTTTTAATTTTATTAAATTCTTCAGCCACTACACGAACACGTGTTAGTAGACCGGAAGACGAAGTGACACTACTTCAATTTAAAACTAAAGTGACAAATGACAATTCAAGTGGACACAGAACTCAAGCTATACAACATGAGCATAAAAGTAAAATTATTGTAAAAAACTTTCTTTGATCTGGTAATGTCACAAAACCAAATATGTGAATTTTCTAAATAAACTATAAATAAATTTGATATATTGAGGTCTAATGAGAACCAATCAAATCATAAGATGCCGAAAAAGATTAAGGGTCTAATGAGAACCCATTGCTAAATCTAATTCAAAATGGAAAATTCACAAATAGGTTAAGAGAGATTCCAAAATCAAATAAATTAATTTGAAAATTTTTTAACAGTTCCAAGAACCAATCAAATTTCCTCATTTTTTATCACATGAACAATTTCACCCAATCATGTCAACATTACACTGAAAACAGACCTTGGGGCTGTTTTCACGTTGCTATGGATGCATATTGATTTATTTCGACTTTGAAGTTTCTAATATTTAATATTTCGAAATGTCACATTTAACTTTTCTAATTGTTCCTTTGTTAATTGCACCTTTAGATAAATTGTTTAAGATCTGTTCTTTTTCTATAATAAGCAAAAAATTTTCTATCCGAATAACCCTCGGACATTGATAAATGCTCAAAAATTTTATGACAACTTTCTCAAGCTTGTTGCTTATAGGCAACAGACCTCCGCCTACGGCGTCGGTCTGTTTCCAAGCAACAAGCTTTAGACATCTGTCATAAAATTTTTTCGAACAATTATCAATGCCCTTGGGTTATTACTACTGAAAATTATAAAATATTTGTGAGAATAAATGAGAGTAATTATCTGAACCTAATTTCGAATAACAAATTTTAATGAATAAAAATTGTGATCCGGTAGTCCCTCAAAACCAAAAATCAGCCATCTAAATAAAGGAACAGATTTGATTTTAAAGTCTAATGAGAACGTATTATTCAAATCTGATACCAAACCAAAAAAGATTATGGGTCTAATGAGAACCCTTTCCTAAATCTTATTAAAATAGATAACCAATCAATGGTCAGAAGAACTCCAAACACAACAATCATTCAAAGAATGAACTATGTAAATCAAATTCCAGCAAATTATTAATAACAAAAATACATTTGAATGCAAATTGAACTATTAGTTGAATATGTATCTAATTATATCCCAAAAACCAATGTAAGTCATTTTCATTGAGAAAATTCTGATTTATAGTCTAATGAGAACTAATTAATCAAAACATCTTAGCCAGAAACAGATTAAGGGTCTAATGAGAACCCATTCCCAAATCTAATTCAAACAAACAACCTGACAAGAGTCCAGAAATATCCAAAAAATAAATATGGAAAAATTTTGAATTGATGATCATTAATTGAACTGTATGGTATCAATCTGATAATGTTGTTGATAAATATGAAAATCATCATAGAGAGAACTTTTATGGATATACTATTTAATCTATTAAACGTCTATGCAAAGGAACATAAGATCTATTTAATTGTACTTGCTTATTCAGACAAAGATCATTGTTTTGCAATTCTTTACTAATTTGTAAATCTTCTAGAAAATCCAACCTGTTAAAATTTTTAGAATTAACTTGTTTTAAAATTATTGAATTACGATTAGGACTGAAACTATGTTTATTAAATTTTAAATGATGACCAAAATCCGAATTATCACATCTACTCAAATGTTCACCTATTCGAACTTTTAAAGGCCTACAAGTTCTACCTATGTATGAAGCTTCACAATCATTACATTCGAGTTTGTAAATACCACTTTTTGATAATTTATTAATTTTATCTTTTGAATTAACCAAATGTTTACTTAAATTATTACTGTTCTTAAAAGAAATCCTAGTATCTATTAATTTATTATTAAACAATTTTGAAACTTTTTGAGAGATGTTTTCATTCAGAAAAGGTAAAGCTAAAATGGTCTAAAATAATCCGGAAACTCAGTTCTCTATCCAGTTGCTCATTACCTGTTCTCATTATCATGTATTTTGTTCTATGTTAATTTTTTCGCACTTTTCTCCAGGCGTTTTAAAACTTCGATTACCTCCTTCCTATACCTTGCTATTATCACTAAGTCGTCAGCATAGGCTAGACATTGATGTTTGTGACTATATATATTGTTCTTTTTGTGGTAATATTCTCTCTTAATATGTTTTCTAGTGTGAAGTTGAATAAAGTTGTTGATATTGGGTCTTCCTGTCGTACTCCGGCTTTTGTTATAAAGCTATCTGTTTGATGACCGTTTATGGAAAAAGTGTTTGTTGTATCTGTCAGTGTTAATTTTATTAACCTTATTATTTTTCATGGTATCCTCAAGTTTCCCATACTTTTGTATAATTCATTTCTGTATTAAAATTAATAACTATTTCCTATCATCAAATATTAAAATGTAAGAACTGAAAATACAGAAACTTGAGAACTTATGAAAAGAATGAGGTGAAAAAGTGGAAAACCGATAGTATACTGGCGGTAAACTAGTGAAATGGTAGTTTTAACTTAGACTTATTTCTAGACTTGGGTAATCTAAAGTTTGACGCCTAAGGTCGAATCCACAATCTATAATACTCTTGTTTCTTCAACTTTGTGTTTAAAACAATACAAGTTGTTGCGACGCGAATGATTTCGTCATCCATTCTTGCACGATTTTGTAGTGTAACACACGTTCCTCCTTAAGAGACAGATCCCGGCTAGAGAC